>MCJB01020384.1:111795-130287 GCA_002018475.1 Nicotiana obtusifolia
GGGGACCATGGCAAAGGCAAGAAGGTACAACAACAATACTACAAGACTTAAGATTCCAAAAAGTCGAGTGGCCTTCAGGGCTACGCTGAGAAGAAGGCGCAGGCCGAGAAGAATGGATGTTACATATGTGGAGGGCTGCACAACTTCAGGAACTGTCCCGACCTAAAGAGCCTCAGCGCAATGGTCCGTGAACGGAAGGAGCAGCCGCAAGGAGAGAGTTCGCGAACTGCTCAGTTGGGTATGATCGGATTATGCGGTGCTGTCACGAAGCAATCTACCCAACCTACTGATAATGGCAATCAGTATGTGGATCTCACCATCAACAACAAGCCTACTCGTGCAATGGTTGATACTGGAGCAACTCATAATTTCGTGACTGAGGCTGCTGCAAAGAGACTAGAATTGAAGCTTGCTCCAATCAACTCTCGCGTCAAGACCGTGAATGCCGTGGTACAGAATGCTCGTGGGGTAGCTAATGGAGTTGGTGTCAAATTAAGAACTTGGAAAGGTATGACAAACTTTACCATAATCGCTATGGATATCTTTGACATCATATTAGGGCAAGTATTCTTTAGACATTGTCATACTTGGTCGACCCCTACCTCCAACGTCTCTTGGTTATGGAGCGACAAAGATCTTGCATAATACCTACAAGAAGGGGGAGCCGACGTTCGTGGCAACCATTGCAAGTCTGGAGGAAGACAAGAGTTTTCAAGAGACACTGCCACCTTGCATAGAGAAGTTACTTGAGGAAAACAAAGATGTCATGCCCCAGGAGTTGCCTAAGCACTTGCCGCCTAGGCGAGAGGTGGATCACAAGATTGAGTTGGAGCCAGGGGCTAAGCCACCCGCATTTTCCTCGTATCGTATGGCACCACCCGAGCTAGAGGAGCTCAGGAAAAAATTGAAAGAGCTACTAGATGCTGGTCACATTCGCCCATCAAAGGCACCTTTCGGCGCGCCGATATTGTTCCAGAAGAAGAAGGATGGATTGTTGCGCTCATGCATAGACTACCGAGCACTTAATAAGGTCACAGTGAAGAATAAGTACCCGATCCTGCTCATTGCTGACTTGTTTGATAGACTTGGGCAAGCCAAGTACTTTATCAAGGTGGATCTTCTTAATGGCTACTACCAGGTTCGCATTGCAGAAGGGGATGAGCCGAAGACAACATGTGTGATGAGATATGAAGCCTTTGAGTGGTTGGTGATGCCCTTCGGGTTAACCAATGCACTAGCCACATTTTGCACTCTTATGAACAAGATTTTTCATTCCTACCTTGATCAGTTCGTGGTAGTCTACCTAGACGACATAGTCATCTACAACAACACCTTGGAGGAGCAGATGGAGCACTTAAGGAAGGTTTTCCAAGTCTTGCGGGAGATTGAGCAATACATCAAGAGGGAGAAATGCGAGTTTTCACAATCAAAGGTGCACTTCTTAGGCCATGTTATTAGCAATAGTGAGCTACGCATGGACGAGGCTAAGGTACGTGCTATCCAGGAGCGGGAGGCACCTATAAAGGTAACTGAGTAGAGATCCTTCCTTGGCCTTGTTAACTACTATCGTTGATTCATCAGTGGCTACTCAGCAAAGGCCGCACCATTGACTGAGTTGCTAAAGAAGAACAAGCCATGGGTTTGGACGGAGCATTGTCAACCGGCATTTGAAGGCCTTAAGGCAGCTATAACAGAGGAGCCAGTCTTGGCGTTACCTGACTTTGCCAAGACATTTGAGGTGCATACAGATGCCTCCGACTTTGCCATTGGGGGTGTCCTGATGCAGGATAAGCATCCCATAGCATTTGAGAGCCGCAAGTTAAATGAGACGGAGCGACATTACGCGGTGCAAGAGAAGGAAATGACTTCCATTGTGCATTGTCTACGTACATGGAGACACTATTTGCTCGGGTCAAGGTTCGTGGTCAAGACCGACAATGTGGTTATTAGCTACTTCCAGACACAGAAGAAGCTCACACCAAAACAGGCTAGGTGGCAGTATTTCTTGGCCAAGTTTGATTATGTGCTGGAATATAAGTCGGGCAAAGGCAACGTTGTAGCCAATGCCTTGAGCCAGAAAGCCGAGTTTGCTACCATCAATTCAGCAGGTTGGGACATTCGTGAGGCTATAAAAGAAGGCATGCAGCATAATCCAACATCCAAACAGTTTATCGAGTTAGCCAACCAGGGCAAGACGAGACATTTTTGGGTAGAAGACGGCCTATTGCTTACTACGGATCGACGGGTTTACGTGCCTAAGTTTGGAGACATTAGAAGGCGGATCATAAGGGAGATTCATGACACAATGTGGGCTGGCCATCCAGGCCACATCGCACTAGGGCCTTGGTTGAGTCAGTCTACAGTTGGCCACGCATGCGAGATGACATAGAGTGTTATGTGCAGACTTGTCTTGTCTGTAAACGGGGCAAGGTTGAGCAACAAAAACCCGGAGGACTTTTGGAGCCACTACCGGTTGCAGAGCGTCCATGGGAGAGCGTGACTATGGACTTTATCACTTGCCTAGCGAAGTCCGACGGTTATGGTACTATTATGGTGATGGTGGATAGATTTTCCAAATATGTTACCTTCATGCCCGCCTCACTAGATTGCACTGCAAAGGAAGCCGCCAAGCTATTCTTTAAGAACGTAGTGAAGTATTGGGGCTTACCAAGGCATATTATCAGTAATCGAGACCCCCACTTTACTGGAAACTTTTGGAGAGAGTTATTTGACATACTTGGTACGGAACTACACTTTTCCACTAGTTTTCACCCACAGACGGATGGACAGACGGAATGGGTCAATGCCTTACTGGAATGATACTTGAGGTATTTTATTTATGCGCATAAGAAAGATTGGGCAAGGCTCCTGGACATCGCCCAATTCTCTTATAACTTGCAGCGGAGTGAGTCCACGGAGCGGACACCATTTGAGCTAGTCACAGGCCAACAACCACAAACTCCATATTCATTACCAATTGCGTTTGAGGAAAAGAGTTGGGGGCTTATCATATGGCCAAAGGATGGGAGGAACAACTTGACACTGCTAAGTCCTACTTGGATAAGGCAGCTAAGAAGATGAAAAAGTTTGCGGACCGTAAGTGGCGTCCCACGAACTATAGAGTTGGGGACATGGTAATGGTGAAGTTTAACCCAAGACAGTTCAAGGCACCATAGAGCATGCATCAGAATCTGATTCGCAAGTATGAGGGGCCATTTAAGATCGTCTCCAAGGTAGGTAAGATCTCATACAAGCATGACATACCATCGTATCTTAAGATCTATCTTGTCTTCCATGCCAGCATGCTTAAGCCATATCTTGAAGACAAGGATGATCCGAGTAAGAGCCAATCAAGTTGAGCGCCTATTACTATCACCGCCTCACATGACCGAGAGATTGAGACTATTATTGATTACCAGGCCAGGAGAAAACAAAGGCAAAAAGGTACCGTAATGTTCCTCGTCCATTGGAAGGGGCAATCTCCGAAAGAGGCCACGTGGGAATGATATGAAGACTTATGGCAATTCAAAGATAAGATCCGAGAGTTTTTGCAACAACATTGCGTCGCGGTCGTCGCAACATTAGGTGGGGGAGAGTGTGATGACCTGCCACGTCACCATGCCACATAGGCACCATTTGGCATATATTAATACCATGTGAAAGCTTACATAGGAGGAAAGCTAGCCTTTGTGAGAAGATTCTAGAGAAGTATGGATATTTCCTTTGGAAGACCCTAGATGCATATAGATTTGCTGGGAAAGTCATTGGAATCTTCTTAGAGAATTCTAGAGAAAGCCCTTATCTTGTAGATATTAAGGATTTGTGTAACAATTAATATTTACACTCGAGCCCCAAGGAGACTAGTATATAAAGGGGACCATTCATTTGTAATTCACCAAGCAAACAATTCAAGTTCTCTCTAATACAAAGCTTCCTTTAACAATTCTCTTGTGTTCTTTCTACCATTCTCTTAGCGATCTTGAGTGTAGTAAGGCTGACTTGGCATAGCAAAAACGTGAGCAAGTTGTGCAAGATTGTGAGCGAGTTGTCAAGTGCCACACATATATTTAGTTAACGACTAAGAACGTGACAATTAGCACACCCGCTTCTAATTTTCACCCAAACAACTAATAATGGAGCAATTTTGTATTTCTCGAATTTGAGGCCAAAAGTTGGCATTTCTATTGGCGTTTCTCGTCTATCAGGTCCAATGAACTCAAACCAACTGCAAATGTGGCACGAATTAATGCTTTGTTTCACAAGCAAGGTGAAGGAATTTTCGATGAATCCTGACAAAATAAATGAATAGTGAACGTGGTCCTTATAGAATACCCATCAACATTACATGATCACTCAACTTGGAGATAAAGTCTTCCGAAAAAAAAAAAGTGACATTTTTGTCTTTGTAAATTATTTTTATCTTTTCTTGTTTGGTAGAGGTGGACCCAAGAAATTGAAGGAAATGAAAGTAGAAATGGTACAGTTATCAGTGACATTGTAATTCGCATGACTTTTTAACATCCATTGGAAACGACTTTTCCTTTATTTAAATAAAATAGATTAGATAAGAAAGAAAAAAATTGATTGAGAGGTGAAATTAATGGCAGTTTAATCGCCCTCCCCCCCGAACCTGGGACCCCGGTTCACTTCGTATTAGACAAAAGATTTTTCTCTTAGTACGTCCTAGTTTACTAAAACTATAATAAGGGAAACGGGAAACGAAAAACAAAAAAACAGAAAAGGGAAGAGAATTAATCAACATGATCCACTTAAAAAATGGAGACAATTTATGATTATTTTAACTTTCGCTGGAAATTAAATTAGTAGGGTATTTAGGTTGTAATCTCGAGTATCAAGGTTGACCTTACTGCTAATATATTCCTTAGAAACTGTTAATATAAAATGAACAAAAACTTAAGATAATTGTAAGGGAAATAAAAGAGAGAAAAGTTAGGTATGAGTAGGTGAAATAGTAGGAGGGAGCAACTACTACTGGAGCCAATGTTAGATGCGGATTGCTAAAGCCTATTAATATGTAAGGAACCACACAACTAGTTGATATTAAAACGAGGAATTATGACATTCAAAAACAAGTCGAAAGATTTCTTGCAGAAACCAAAAACAAACTATCATCTTGAATCATTAATTGACCAGTTAATCGGACCATTAAAAAATTATGCATTTTTGAGAATAAGCTTTATTTTAACACCATCCTCCGACCATGAATCATGCAAGCATTTCAACATGAGTGATATCAAGCATTTTTGAGAGGCTCAAGGTTGAAGAAGATAGGGAGGGGACATAATGGCTCGAGGGGAAATCACTTTTATTTTGTTAAGGCCGTTTGTATTTTTGACATAGACAAACAGAAGGAGGCATCTTGCAAATTTTAGGATAATTGAAGTATATGCTAGTCAGTATCTCAATTTTAAAGTTAGCTATTTATGCCATTACACTATCTAGGCTCCTTATTGACAAATATGAAATATTAAGTAGTTTGATTTAAATAAACATGCTATTAATTAAATTCCTTTTAGATAATTTTCGAACTAATAAGAAATTAGAGTGGAGCATAGCTTTGGCCGCCTTTGACAGATTGCGATTAAAAGAAACAAGGAGTATAGGACATAACGAAGGTTCGGGATATGCAGTGTGTTTCCTGTGCTTAATTTGATGTTCTGGTACATACAAGTTGTGGCGTTCGCAATCTCTACTGCGGGATTCTTATCTTCATCGTCTATTTTTGCCCTTTCCCTTGTTGTTTCCTCTATTTGGCTTATTTTGTTTCTGCTTTTGGCATTCGTTTTATGATCAACTTTCGCTACAAGGGAAAATATATTCCTCTTATCCAAGTACTCCTATTACTTGGATCATATTTCGTTTTCTTTTTCTCTTTTCAATTAATTGCTATTCAAAAGTTTGTTAAATAACATCAAGTTGGAGAGATAGATGAGGCTTGAACTCATGATCATTTTTGACTTGTCGATGCACGAGATATTAAACATCAAATTTACGCGTTCAAAAATTAGGTTAGAGCGAGTATATTTTATTAAATTAATTTACTTAGAGCATGTTTATATATAACTTATAATATAATGTTATGCAATTTAAATTAAATTCTTTTAATTGAATAACTCTGTGAATAGTAACACCCAAAATAAAATTTCATATGAAATAAAAACTTAAGTTATAATGATTAAATTGACCTTAAAATTGTATGATTAGTAAGCCCCTAACTAAGAGAAGTGCACTAGAGGAGTATATGGTCGCTGGAATATTCTGAAATCCTCAAAACCTAAAGTTGATGGTGAAGGAATATGGCAGTGGGAGTGAGACAGTCGAAAAAACAAAATTGTTTAACTTATCATCTGAAGTTGTTATGATCCGCAAATCACATTGCATTTTAATGGCCACTCGTTTATGCTCTACGTATGAGACACATGGCCAACCTTCTAGTAACAACAACTTTATCATATTCTCCCAATTTTCCTAGTTGAATTTTTCAGTTGGTTTAGTAATATTTTAGCTCATGTCTTGCAATACTTACTGGTTTATTGCAAAAAACAGTTAAGTGGTCAGAAAATCACTGATTAGATTTAGAAAAAAAATCAAAAACCTTTCGAATTTAGTGGCGTCCTAGCTATTATTGTGCAACAACAACATCAGTATCAACAACAGCAACAAACAATATACCTAGTTGTAATTCTATATTGTGAGATATGAGAAAGGTAACAAACTTTATCCCGATCCTTGTAGGGTAAAAAAGTTTTTTTCAATAGATCATCTGGTCAAGAAAACATAAACACAACAATAATAAGAAGTAAATACGATAATATAAAAATCATGAAAGGAACAACAACAACAATAAAATAATACAATAACTGAAGAAAAAAAAAACAACACATAGTACTCAAAATATAAAAATAAAAAAAATGCTAAACTACGTACTGATACTACTACAAATATAAAAGAAGTACGCTAGACTAGCTATTGTTCAGTTGAATTTTATATTTTCAAGTGTTAAAATGCATAAATATTTGAAAAACATGAGGCTATTGCATAGTTTGGTTCATTAACTTCCCTCCGAAAAATTCTTGAGAAAAATATTTAAAAGAATCAAATTAAAAAAATTTATTTAGCCAAGTATTATCTTGATTTGAGCATACTTGTACGGTCAAGTTCATTAGTACAAATTTTGATAGAAAGGATTGACATGACCAGAACAATTCAAAAGTGTGGACTCAATAATTTTGATTTTTTTAACTTAAAAAGGGTAAACATTTGAGATAAGTAGTTAATTTGTACAATTATGTAAGAGTGGGCCCATTGGATAGAAATAAAGTTTTGGGCTTATTGGGCTGTTATTGGGGGGCTTGCTTGTCTGACAATGATAGCTTACACAAAGATCTCTCTCTTTCTACTTCTTCTTTGATAGACTTAAAAGTCAAGACTCAGCACAGACCAATTAACCAACCACCACCAATTCTCAATCTTTTCTCTATTTCTCTTTGACTCATTAAGCTTTTCGTAGAAGTTCAAGTTGTGTTAAAAAGCTAGAAATTTTGTAGGGGTTTGAAGTAGAATTATTGAAGGAAAATGGAGGCACAGTTTATAACAAGATACCATAGTCATCAACCTAGTGACCACCAGTGTTCTTCTTCTATTGTTAAGCACATCAAAGCACCAGTTGATATTGTAAATATCATATCTTTATTCCTAATATGTCTGTAAAAGTCATGAATTTTTGCTTGTTGTTGATGTTTTAATCTCTAGTCTTTTTTCCTCTTATTCTCTTGAATTCTGGTTAATCTTGCTTTTGGAATATGTTAAGAGTCTTTTCTCTTCATTTTTTTGGGTTCTTTTGGATTTCATATGGAGAGATTGAATTTTTATGAATATCGTAACTGTGGTGAATTTCTTTTGTTTCTTTCTAGTTATAGGAAATTGGGTATTTCTAATTTGTTATCAAGCTGATATCTTTTGTTTAATCTTCTCTTTTTTATGGGGATACCAATTTTTGGTACGCTGTTTGCTGTTGTTGTAGAAGAGTTGAGTTACTCATAAAAGGTGTGTCTATTTGTTGGAAAGTTTGTAACCAAAAAAAATTGTTTCGTAAGGTTTCTTCAAAATGTTTCTGGAAAGTCTTATATAGTAAAGTTTTTCTTGGTTGAGGCAATTTTCTGTACAAAAAAAAAAAAAAACAACTGAAGAAACAACTATAGAGGTAAAAAAGAAAACATAAGGCTTTTGTTGTACACAAATCCTTCTTCAATCCACCTTAAGATTTTTTGATGCATCAAAGTGTTCAATTTTATGACCATTTTGTTTGTTTTTTCCTTGTAATATGGTACTTAGTATTTATAATATGTTCTGTGTTGAATTTTCTGCGTTCGCAGTTGAGTTTTGAAGTCTGTTATTTATGGTTGTTGATTTGCTTGTAGGTTTGGTCACTGGTGAGGAGATTCGATCAGCCTCAGAAGTATAAGCCATTTGTTAGCAGGTGTACTGTGAAGGGTGATCTTAGGATTGGAAGTGTTAGAGAGGTGAATGTTAAGTCAGGTCTTCCAGCAACCACCAGCACTGAAAGATTGGAACTTCTTGATGACGAAGAGCACATTCTTGGCATTAGAATCGTCGGTGGTGATCACAGGCTAAAGGTAGGTGTTTTCTCTAGAAGCATAATCTAGTTTTGTTGAATATGATGGTGAAGATTAGCTCAATTTCATTTGCTTTTTAAAAGTATCCTACAGTAAAATAGTTTCCTTGTTACTCTCCACTTCTGCGAGAGGGTGAGGTGGGGTTGAGTAGCGCGGATCCAGCATATAAGCAGAGTAATGCATGCCCGGACGCCCAAGTAGGAAACAAATCAGTTCTTGGACTTCCCTAATCAGTTCTTGGAATGTTGTCTATTCCACCAATTTGGATCTTAACAAGATCTTTAAAACTTGTGCATAGAAATGCTTGGTTAGAAAGTTTTAGATAGGGAATGAATTGGTACTAAGTGTTTTATCTTTGTCAATGTCTATTCTAGGATCTTTCATTATCCTTCAGTGGTTTTAACAGTTACT
This sequence comes from Nicotiana obtusifolia, assembly GCA_002018475.1. NCBI lineage: Eukaryota > Viridiplantae > Streptophyta > Magnoliopsida > Solanales > Solanaceae > Nicotiana > Nicotiana obtusifolia. Next base: position 120,864 of record MCJB01020384.1, read on the forward strand.
TGTTATGAATAAGTGTGTGATAAAGAATTTCACACACATCTACCAATCAACTAATGGAGTCATTAAACTAATCTTTGTTGTTTGCATCTTCTAGACTGTATCAGCATAGCTATGGTGGGGTTTGGTTATTAGTCGTTGTGTCCGCCATTGTGTCAAAATCCTGTAATGTTTGGTAATTTGCATCCTGACATTGCTCATTTCAGCTTTAGTCCACTTGCATTTTGCAACAAGAAGTTGTAAAATCTTAGTGCTGAGTCTTTTCTTAATTAAGCTGCACCTGTCTTAAATGAAGCATATCTAACCTGGTGTTATACTCTTATCTACTTCTGCAGAACTATTCTTCAGTTATTACAGTCCATCCGGAGATACTTGATGGTACACCGGGGACACTGGTGATTGAATCATTTATGGTAGATGTGCCGGAAGGGAACACTCAAGAGGAGACCTGCTACTTTGTGAAGGCACTAATCAATTGCAACCTGAAATCACTTGCTGATGTCTCTGAGAGAATGGCAATGCACGGCGGAGGTCTTCCCATTAGCGTAAATTGGCCGTCTAGTAACCAGATCAAGACATGAAAGAATTTTCAGCCTCTTTGAAATTGCTTCTGCTTGTAATTTATCTCAACTTCTATGCATAAATGGGGTTTGTACCCTGTAGTCGTGCAAGTTTTTTCTATGGAGGTTTTGGTTTTTCCTCTACTATCTTGTTTCGCTGTTCTTAAGGTGGTGCTGAGGTTCTTTTCGTATCTGTAAATACTTCTGTAGGGAAAGTGTTGCTCGTGCACTTTTGTTTCCAGAGATTTGTATATAAGTGTAGTTTCCTTTATTATTGTCTATGTTTGCTTTGAGTCTCAGACTTTTCACTGCTATTTCAGACTTGTGTAGTATAAACTAAGAAAGTAAACGTAGCTCCTTCTTCAGTGAAACCATTTCAGCTAACAAATACTCCTATTAGCTTATATGTTTCTGTTCTAAGGAACTTTAACTTCTTTCCATCTTAAATCTCGCAATGGATGATCGATCCTCCCTTGTTTGTCGTCGTAATCTTTCATATGCTTTGATCCCACGTAACTAATACTTCCCGAAATCAAACCAACTCTCCCCGTAAGTCACATAACAACAAATAATACGGGAAGCATCAAATAAGAATTGAGCCAACGAGGCTCGATTACTCAAAATGACCAGCTAGGTCGTTACATTCCCTCCCCCTCCCCCGGCTGTGATGCAATAATCACATATAAATCAGAACAAACAGAGTATATTCACCAATGGGGTTATAGTAAGCTAGTTGTGTAAAATTAGGACATCTCTTTCAATTTCGTAGTCATTACTTTCCAGTCTACTGTCAACTTCTCTCCGATCTCAAAAAGAGATATTTTGAGGTGAGTTTGACTGTGATAGATGAATTAGGTCTTGAGGATAATACAACAGCTTAATAAAAGGTTGATGAGAATGAGACATTAAGGAGGACTTTTGTTCCCAGCCTTGTAGGGAATTACAGTAGAGGAAACTGGAACACTGTGTTAAAAAGAGTACTAGTTTTCAACCATTTTTATTACTATCTTTTATCTTGTTCCTATTCCTATCTATCACAGACAGTTGTCAAATTAGCATAGGTTGTCTTCCTTTGCAATACGAATAGACGTTCAAAAGTGCGGAAAATTGGACACTAGCGCATCTCGACCCAAATGCCATTGATCCGCTTATTTATTAACTTATCTCATTTTGACTCACTTAAATTCAGCTCAATCTATCTATTTGACACCCCTATTAGTTTCCATATGACCTACAGATGTCATCGGTTAGACTAGCTATGAAGAACGAGAATCTCATAGTTCTTGGATACTCGTCTTGCAAAGGGCAAAACTACAACACCTTCTCTTAGCATATGTTGAGCAAGTTAGAAAGTCATATGGGATAAAGTCAAATTTAATTTTAAGAGTAATACAAAATTTTCTTTTATATTATATTAAACAGATAATTTATTAATAATTCATATGATAATTTAAAAATATTAATTATTGATATTGCAATTAGATAAGCAGGAAACAAAAAAGATATAAAATATAAATTTGTGGGAAAATATAAAAATATAACGCTTATAATTAAAGTTATGATGAGAAAAGTTTTACATGTACGTATAAATAAAATCATAATAAATAAATAGTTATAAAGGAAGAATACTAAAAAAATAAAATTCAACCCATAGCAAAATATATATACTAATTAAATTTGTCATTTAGGAAATTTAATTAATAAGTATAACTCATAATTTCATAATAAAAAATATAAAGATACTATTATGATTTTATATATAAGATAAGCATATTATATATGTTACACAAATTAATAATTATTAAAATATTGGTAAGTATTTTATAAAAATAATAAAATGCTTATCTCTTTATAGTTTTGTTGAATTCAAAATTATAATTGAGTAAACAAATATTACAAGATTTAAAATTTCAGTAAACTACAAAATGAGAAAGCTAATCAAATATTACGGTAGAAAAGAATGTATCAAAAGAGAAGGATAAAGATAACTTTATGATATTTTTATTTGAATTGATTAAAAAATAAAAAATAAATAAATAACACTCAAAAAAATTATCAATAATTTTGATAATTGAATTGTTTTGTACAGTATAACAAAAGTTTAAAAGAATATTTTTTATTTTAGGAGTAAGAAAATATATATGTATGTTATATTAAACGAGAAGTAGTATCAAAATATTAAGCCAATTGGCAAGTTACTAAAAAGTCACATTAGTAAATGTATAGTATTAACTATTTGCTCATTTGATAGGAATAAATAAGGAACAAACAATTTATTTCTTACTATATGATGTGTATCCTTTGAGTTTGTTTAGATTATGTTATATTTCTGCACATTATATTAAATAATAAAATATATTAATATTTATTAAAATAATATGATATACTAGATCAAAATTTTATAAGATTAATATTCTATCAAATTATCCGCGTATCACGCGCGTTCTAACACTAGTTAGTTCGAAAAATAGAAAAAAGAAACTTTTTATACAAGTCGCAAAACAAAAAAAAGTTCTTAACTCCGTATCGAATTAGAGTCAGCTTAATTAAATTGATGGCTTAAAGCTAAAATGCAATAAGATATTATTATTTTTAGATCAAATTCATGTATTTTTGTTAAGCTCATTCTTTTAACTTTTTGAGATGCAAAACCATAAAGTAATCTTTTTAAGAATTAAATCCTTCAAAGATTTATTTTAATGAGAAATAGGAATAGTTCATTCAAAAGAATCGAGTTAACATTAGAAAATAAATCATCATAATAAGGAAAAAGGAAATAAAATGAATGTGCGCAAACAAGGAAAAGTCAGAATCAACATGTTGGATTTTAATATTATAGAAGAGCTGGGAGTTTCGACGTGTCTGCTTCACGTCATTTAAAACAAACTGAGGGTAATTAGACTTTCACTAACCCTTATGAGCCGTTGCTCTTTTTCGATGACACGAATCCTCTTTCAATTTTTCCTCATAATATTTGTCGCTTTCGCTTCTGATTTTTGATTCAAATTTCTCCATTTTGATTCCAGCTTCTCTGTGGCATATGCTGTTTATGTATGTCTATGACCTCCTTCTGTTTTATGGATTTCTTTCTTGCTTGCTATCTGTTCACCGCCTTCTTCCGTCTCTCTTTCGTCTCTATTTCATCTTCCCATATTCGGATTTTGCTGAGTTTGGCATTTCAAGCAATATATAATGCATACCGATAGAAAATAGGCATGTAAACGCAGCGGAAGCAACCATTCAAGATCAAATTCTCACATGTAAACTAGACAAACATAATCAAATACGAGATTGTAACACTAACCTTTTGAAGCTGTTGCACAAGTCTTCAATAGCGTCCATGCTCTCCAGGTCTACGATTTTCTGCTGTGTATCCTGAAGTTCTATGAACGTAATGTATTCGACTAAAATATAAATAATCCTTAGGGTTGAATAGCTTTTTTTATATACACACGTTTTTTAGGGTAAACCCTAGCAAAAAACGTGTAGCATTTTCCTAACCCACCAAAGATATTATTTTTCCTTTTAATTTCCTTGTTCTAGAATATTCAGGCACAGCAGGGACCACAGATTTAATAACGAGGCTTCCTATTGTGATATTAATTCGGAATATGAATGAATTAATCCTACCACAATAAATTACAATTTATTCCACTAGAAAACTGTAATTGCACTCCTCTGTTTAATTTCGAAAACATTCATTAAAAACTTATTTAACTCCCCATGTTAAGATTACAGACACCAATCAAATAAATTAAATTACTGACAATTTAATTCATCGACTAATTTAATCCTTTATACTTCTGCTTAATTTATTTCATGTGACGGATACAAAATCCACCTGCAGGGTTTTCACATGAAAACTTATAAGCATCCATAAAGGGGTATCATCAATCTCAAGGTCAAGACACGGATTCTATCAACTAATTGTTATTTCACAAATGCACTTTGCCATTATCCAATTTACCAGGAATACATTAACTCGCAGTTGAGTCGTACCTTTTAACAAATCAAAATAATGAACGAAACACATTGATCATAACAATCATATCAAGATTAAGAGTATAAGAACATTCAATGAGCTAGAGAGGTAGTTTTATATATTCAGCACAAAAACACTTATCTCTACTTGGTCCGTCCAATACACAAAAATGTACTAGCATAAGAAGTTTGAACTGAACCATTCCCATAATCAAGATAGATTATATTTTAATCTTATGCTACAATCATCAAGATACTTTACCCAGTTTCATCTTTGATTGTGAACACTAACTTTATAACTTATAAGAACCGACAATTTAATCTTCCGCGCATGAGCTAAAGCTCCATACACTAAATCGTCTACTATATAAGTAAATGGCACACATATGAACAAATGATCTATTTAAATTAAGACTTCATTGAATTGAATAAATAAATAAACAATTGTTCCAAAAAAAATAAAACATAATACTATAATCAAACCGCAATGTTAATAGTATATCCTAACATACCCATTGGGCTATGTTGGCTGCATGCTTTGAATCTAGAACTGTTAGAGCTGACGAGACTATTTCAGTTTGTGGAACCTATTGGTCTTAGAGCTGACGAGACTGTTAGATCAAGGTTGGTATCTTTCATTTATGTGTTATTGCTAGATTTCCCTTTGTTAAACGTGATGCTACTTAGCTATTGATAATTATCAACAGGAAAACAACAAAATTCTCTATGTCCGCCTTCAAATCAGAGGCAAAATGAGGGAAAGAACTCACTCGGTAGAGAAATTTAAGAGAATAGCAATTGAGAGATCAAAACGAACTGTCGATCAGGTCGGAAAAGTCAGCTTCACTAGGTGAATGATTATGCCTGTAAGAAGAAGAAAAATTTATATGTATTCCTCTGAATTTTTAATTGCTTTTTGTAATCACATAAAATGAAGATTTGATTTATGAGGCCAAATATTTCATATAGAAGCTGAACTCGCACTACCAAATGAGAACTAGCAGTTGTGTTTCTTAGCCTGTTCAAGATTGCAAGCAGATCTTTACAAGAACTACTTCATGGAGATAATTTTACTGCACTAACTGTCACCGATCCACCCAGCTTATAGTACCCAGGTATATGGGATGTTTTATCATTGGATTTGGCAACATAATCTTGCAGAGCTTTACCGACAAAACTTGCTGCAAAGATAGTTGTGAAGGTGTGGAGTAGGTTAACAATTTTAAAAGTGCCAATCAATTTACTGATTACTCAAATCAGCTCTCTATCACGGTGCTGAAATTTCTTTTTATGTCACTTTATTTGGATTTTCTTTAAGTCTTATGATAACCTACTTTATCAAGCCTTGGGCCTGACTTTGACGGTGATTCACTAGAAGCTTTAGTTTCTACTACGTAAAAGGGATTTAGCAGCATCTCCTGACTTTTAGTACTAAAATGTGAAAGAAATATGGTATTTATGAGGGCAAGAAAAAAAAGAGTCATAAACAGGTGAATTTTTCTTGCTAAAAGAGCTAGACCTGAAGCTAGAGTAATCAACTTGGCATCAAACTTGTGCGGAGCTCTATATATTTCGAATCACGGGTGATTATGTGATTGAAGTCGCTGGTATTCTGGAGATTTCTGAGCATTGACTTCAAAAGTTGTGCTACAGGCTTTTGTGGTACCTTAAGTTGTTCTAAGGAGTTCGTCATTCACTGTTTTCCTTTCCTAGTTGAATTTTATTGACAAACAATTCAATTCAGCCCTGTTTTTCCTTAATTCAAGCCAACTCAATCGCCTATGTTGAAAATGCAGGTGTTAATCACCTAGATTTAATGGCTATGTCCGGCTTCTTTATCAGCATATAGCAGAAACACCTAAATTAGTTGGGATGGAGAAGGACTATAGGGGGTTGTCTTCATGGTTGATGATATTGAAGCACAAGTATAAAGGTCTGCAGAAGGTTATTAAGGATGTGCCTGAAGACAGGGTTGACAAGGTCGTTGTTTCCGATTGTGTCATTGATCTTAGTGTTATTTTATTACTGCTGCATGGGGAGACTTGTGAAGGCTAAAGCTCTAAATATATATGTCTAGCAAGAAGATAATAGAGATCAACCCACACAATGCCATCATGAATGTGCCGAGGCAATTCTGGACTGTGAATTTTTGTCCTTAATAATTGATGAGTCAGTTATGAAGAAAAGCTATGATATGCCTATCGAAGATTTTTCCTGTTGCTGCTTGAGACTGCTTTTCTCACCTTAGCTTTCAGCTTTAATTGTCCCAACGCTTATGTTAATAGAATTATATGATTGTGAAATTTGGTTCAGTTTTTATGAGGATCTAGAGATGCTGTTGTAGTTCCTATAATTTATGCTCCCACGTGAGCACATCTGGAAGCGACTCAAAATGTATCTTTGCACCTTTTGAAAAAATAATGTATCTTTGTTAAAACAACATAAGGATTTTTGGAAGAGGTGAAAAGTAAATATTAGCAGAAAAATATGCAGAATCAATTGATATATCTATTACTCCTAGTTGGTAAGTATAGACTCTCGCTTTGTATCTGAGAGTTTAGCAGGGACTGCCAAGGATGTGTTTCAACCTTGATGCTTATTTTGTTGTTACTGAATCAAGTAGGTTCTGCTCCCTTTTGCTTCGCATCTATCCTGTGCTTAAATCACCAGAGATTTAAGTTGCATGAATTGAAGTGTTTAAGTTGCATTGTTGGGCCCGTGTTGGTCACGGACCATTCAGATCTAGTATATTTATATATTAATGAGAGACAAAAATTAACTTACTTTGCTCACTCATTTGAGTAGCCTAACCAGCCTAAAAGAAACTGAAACCTTTTATTTATGTAGTTAAAAAAATTAATTACGTATTAAGTATATATTCCGTTATATGAATCATGAAATTCCAACACAAAATGTAGGCAAGGCACTAATGTGCTTGCCTTGGTAACCATGTGATCTATCTTCAATCGATCGATATTAGAGAATAGATAATTCAACAAATAGATATTAATTGTTAATATTTTTTCTGAGATATTAATTATTAAGAAAAATATTATGAATGAATTTGTCACTCTTTTCTTGCATTCTAAATGTTATTTTTTTATTTATTACATTTTTTTCACTAAGGCTATATTTTTACTCTGCTTTGCGCTTAATACCAATACCTGGAGCACTTTTAAAGCATTTCACCCATTGATAATGCTTTAATCATTATTTGACCTTATTATTTAATTCAAGATTATTTTCCATAAGAAAATTAGCATCTTTGTTAAAAAGTTACAATTAATTTTTAGAATTTTATTATTTTTGTGTATTCATTAATTGACCTTTTCAATTAATAAAAATCTCATTAATTCATTGTATTGTCGTGGCAACAAGAATCCATTCCAAGTTTTTAAGTAATTATTTCAAGTTTTCAAATTTTCAACTGTAGAATTTTGTCTAATATTATAAAACTTTAAGTTAAATTACTAAAATCTTCATATCCGTCGATAAGAATATTTTCAACAAGAGCCTAGGCGGTGTATTGACACAAATGGCTAACTTTGATATTGAGATACTAATTATTATATAAACTCTTACCCTTTTTCAATTGGGTAGCATACTAGACAAGCTAGAAGTTCCCTCATATCCCTCTGTCATCTCCGAATTCAAAGTCGGAAAATGGCTTGTGAATTTTGTCAGAGTTTTCACGGCCAAACGAAATGCCAAGGGAACGAGTGCATCTTTATAGAGATTCTGACTCTAGACGTGAAAAATGAACCCGACTTCCTCCCAAAATTCAATCAGGTTTTATCGGTGCATAGGACCTGTTTACTCTTAAAATCCGAGTAACAATTAAATTTGTTCGTAGTACTAAGGATATATAAATCAATTCAATACAACGTGAGATATAATGACAAGTAATTGAAATATAATAAGCAAAAGAACGATCAAACCGCTGTAGTTGAATGAATTGCTGATAACGAAATGAAACACAACAAGAGGTAATCAATTCTGATAAGAGATAGCTGAAGTACTTAGTATTTTTTTGTTCTGTGTCTTGTGTGTTACAATGGAGATAAATGCCCCTCTTAGGGGTAAAAAAGCCCTATATATGGTAAAAACCTGATTACAAGATAGAATCCCCCCAATTACGGGGTGGAATATTCCTAAAATAATGGTCTAACGTCTATGACGGTTGAGATCATGACTCCCGCCGAGATATCAGGAATCCACGAGATATCCAGTCGAGACTGATCCTTTTACCACAAGATATGCCTTCCTTGACCGGCGTCGATTGCTTTATCTCGATCGCTCCAGCCCCGTATCCGACTTGCTGATCCCGGATTGAAATAATCTGGTCTTAGATTATGCCTGGGCCCGATCCTCCTTACGCGGTCGATTATATCCGACCCAATACAGATAGTCCCCTCGTTTATTGGAGAGTAAGGACAGAAAACGATATGAATCGTCATTCTTTGAGATCTTCGGTTAAATAATCAACACCTTCACTAAGCGTGACACGCAGTTAAAGACATCAAGTCACTCAACCCTAAAGGACCCTTTGTTAGCATGTGACGACAGCGCTGTGACGCATGTGACCATTGGCACTGGAAATCATTGCCTGTCCCGTCTGTCTGCAAAACTCTGCAACTTCTGCGTGCGGCATTTAATGTTTCTTTGCATCGTGTTCTGAACCGTCGCTTTTCGTGAAAGTATAAATACTTCCTCCCTTCTAAGAATTCCCTTCTTTGCTTTTACATTATTTAACAATATGCTTCTTCTAGCATTCTTCATCACAAAAACTCTCTTTTCCTTTGCTTCTTGCTTCTGCTACTTTAATCGCCACGGCCAAAACCTCCAAATCAGTTCCTCAGAAACAACAACCTTCACCTGCTCAGTCC
>MCJB01020395.1:3903-79768 GCA_002018475.1 Nicotiana obtusifolia
GGGGGGGGGGGGGTAAGAAAAGTGTTTGGCTAATAAATATAAATCTTGATCCAAATAATTAAATTTATATAAATAAGGGTTAATCTTATCTAATAATAATATCCTTAGATGGGGTTTTTAAAGAAGCAATAAATATCGTGTGGACCTGGTCAGACAGTGGAAATAACATATAATAAATGTTCTAAAAATCAAGAGCAATAATGTAGCACTCAATTATAATGAACAACAATAAATGACATTTAAGTAAATAGGAGGGATGATTCACCCAATAAAGGATGGAATAAGTGGATCTTCTTTCTGACAAAGAAGAGTGATAGACAATCACTTGATTGTTCGAATTATTCTTAGATCGGGTGGAAAACTATAAACGACAATCTTAATAAAAAGGTGATGTTTGTATTTTAGCAACTGAGATCTGATAGTCTTTCTCAAGTCAAAGTGAGTGCTTTTACAATTGAGTTTCACATGTCCTCTATCATTGTCTCTTCTCCTATTTAGATGGGACATGTTTCTAAAAAAAACTAATAGCACTAGTGCAGAGAATATTCACTAAAATATTCTCTTTAATACCCTATCTCGAAAACTAGTCGTTACAGCTCTGTCAACGGTACTCGACCCGACCATTGTTGACACCCCGACTACCTCCTGTTGACTCTTCGACCACAGACTTCGCTGCTTCTTGGGCCATTTAGACAAATGACGACTTGGGAACTCTTTCCTTAATACTATCTTGGCTCAAATATTCTAAAGACAAATTTTGACCCATACAGAAAGAAGCATAAAAATTTATTTTTCTAAAAAATATTTTCTATTTAATAGAAAGTATTCTCTGCATCTTTTTCCCGTGGTTTACTTTCTGTACTTGTATATTTTTTTGCTTATAATATTTGCATGTTTTGCTCTTTCCCCTCATTGGTGTTGTCTTTTAGCTGGCCGTGGCCTTGGAGCCTATTATGCTGTTTTTTTTTTTTTTTTTTTTTTTTTTTGTGTTGAGATGTGTGGCCAATAGGTGTTTGCTCGGGTGAGGTCGAGCGGAACATTTCGTTAGATCGTGGCCGAGGACCGGTAGGTATTTGTTCGATCGATGTCGAACATAACCTTTCACTAAATTGCGGCCGAGGGCCGATAGGTGTTTGTTCGAGCAGGGTCGAATACAACCTTTCATTAAACTGCAGCCGAGGGCCGATAGGTGTTTGTTCGAGCGTGGTCGAACACAACCTTTCATTAGATTGCAGCCGTGGGCCGATAGGTGTTTGTTCAAGAGAGGTCAAACATAACCTTTTGTTAAATTGCGGCCGAGGGCCGATAGCTGTTTGTTTGAGCGGGGTCGAACATAACCTTTTGTTAAATTACGGCCAAGGGCCGATAAGTGTTTGTTCGAGTAGGGTCGAACGTAACCTTAATACGAAAAAGGTTTCTTGATAAACGTAAAATTTGTTGCTTTGACATAGTTTCATACTTGGAGAAATTTACAGATTTTGGGGTGTTGGCTAGCGTTCCAGTCCCAATCTATCTAGTCCCTTCATTGGTCGTTATGGAGAGTATTGAGAAATGAAATCATAACCATGATCCTACCTTCGTGTACTTCGACTCGGATCGTTCCCTTCGCCACCTCGTTAAAAACCTCCTTGGAGAAAACCCAAATGAGACCAAAATCAAGTGAGGGAAAAAAGAGTACAACTTTTTTCTCTCAGAAATTGAAGTGTTTGAGGTGAATGATATTCCAATTATTTGGTAGTAGCTTTCCTTCCATTGTCTCTAGTTGAAACGAACCCTTATTTGCTTTTGTTGTGATTTTGTACTGACCGTCCCAATTTGTTCCCAGCTTGCCTTCCCTAGGATCCTTGCTCGCTTGAGTTTTAGCTTTCAGTACGTAGTCCTCGACTTTGAGCGGCCTGACCTTTTCTTTCTTGTTGTAATAGCGTTCTGCTTGTTGTTTTTGGGTGACCATTCTTATGTAGGCGATATCTCTTCGTTCGTCGACTTCGTCGAGTTCTTTCCTTCTGCTCTCGTCGTTACTCGTGCCGCTCTCATGGGAGTATCTTAGGCTAGGTTCTCTAACCTTAACCAGTATTATTGCCTCGGTCTCATAGACCAAAGAGTAGGGTGTCTCTCATGTGCTCGTTTTCGGAGTTGTTCGGTAGGCCCATAATACTTCTGGCAATATTTCCGGCCACAATCCTTTAGCGTCTTCGAGCTTCTTCTCCATAATGTTCAGTATTGACTTGTTGGAGGACTGTACTTTCCCGTTACCCGCGGGCTGATATGGGGTCGAGAGTATCCTCTTGATATGCCATTTCTCGAAGAATTCGACAATTTTTTTTCCTGTGAACTGAGGTCCGTTGTCACAGCTGGTTTCTTTGGGAAGGCCAAACCGGCAGATGATGTTTCTCCATATAAAGGTGATTACCTCTTGTTCGCGTATTTGGGCGAATGCTCCGGCTTCCACCCACTTATAAAAATAGTCAGTTAAAACCAAAAGGAATCGTACAATACCTCGCTCTACTAGGAGGGGGCCTACGATGTCCATTTCCCATTTGGTGAACGGCTAAGGGGAGGTGACCAAGTGGAGGTGCTCGCCCACTAGGTGAATCATTAGGGTGTACTTTTGGCATTTTTTGCATTTCCTCACGAAATCTGCGGCATACTTCTTCATGGTGGGCCAATAGTATCCCGCCCGTATGAGGAATCTGACCTGTGCTCGATTGCCAGAGTAAGCTTTGCAATGGCCTTCATCGACTACTTCGGGGACGCGCTGGGTTTGGTTCGGGCCCAAGCACTTCGCTAGAGGGCCGCCCTAAGTCCTCTTGTACAGGTCGTTATGGAGGAGGTTATATCTAGCCGCCTTTATTCTTAGTTTTTTGGCCTCTTTTTTGTAGCCTGGGAGTGTGTCGTCCTGCAAATATGTGATAATACGATTATGCCAGTTCCAAGTTAAGTTTATGGTTCTTACCTAGATTTGGTCTAGTGATGAGTTGAGGAGGTGGACTACGCTTTTATCTCCGGTCGTGATGCTTTTGGTCATTGCGGCTAGTTTGGCGAGGCCATCTACCTCGGTATTCTGTACTCGTGAGATTTGATCGAGCTGACATTCGTCGAACTCAGGCAGTAGTTTGCAGATTTCGATATGGTAATTTTTACAATCTTTGTTCCTTGATTTGGAAAGTCCAGAGACTTGGTTGGCTACGAGCTGGGAGACACAATGCAGTTTCAACCGTTTCGCTCCATATTTGAGTGCTAGCCTTAAACCTGCAATTATGGCCTCATACTCGGCCTCATTGCTTATCATATCCGGGCACCTTATGGACTGGCGAATCACTTCGCCTGTTGGGACCTCGAGTACGAGTCCCAGTCTGGACTCTGAGACGTTGGATGCGCCATCAGTATATAGGACCCAGAGCTCTTGCTTTTTGGAGGGAATTTTGGACGGCTTCCCTTTCGACTTCAGGCATTATTTTTGCGCTGAAGTCCGCGACAAAGTCGGCGAGCACTTGTGACTTTATTGCCGTTCGCGGATAGTATGTGATGTCGTGCTCACTTAGCTCGATGGCCCATTTGGCCAGCCTTCCCGATAGCTCTGGTTTTGGATACGACTAGATAGATGAGGAGTTGCTCCCCAAGTTCGGGTTTCGAAAGCACGGGCGGTGATGACAGCTATGCCTTTAGTTCTCATAGAGCCTGGACACACTCGGAATTCCATTCGAGGTCGTTGTCTTTCTTGAGTACGCCAAAGAATTTATGGCACATATCCGACGACCGCGAGATGAACCTTGATAGGGCGACGATGCGACAAATCAACCTCTGGACCTAGTTTTTGGTGGTCAAGAGTTCTGGTATCCCATTGATAGCTTTGATTTGGTCGGGGTTGACCACGATCCCTCGCTGCGACACTAGGAAACCCAAGAATTTTCCCGAGGCTACGCCAAACGCGCATTTCTCTGGGTTCAGCTTCATTCTGTATCGTCTGAGCATGTCAAAAGTTTCCTTCAAATGATCGATGTGATCCTCTACCCTTTTGGATTTGACCAGCATATCGTCTATGTATACCTCCATAGATTTGCTGAGCTGGTCTTTGAACATCTTCGTTACCAATCTTTCATACGTAGCCTCCCATATAACGAATTGGGCAGTCATTTTGAGTATTTTAGCCCCGATCCCCTAAATTTTGCTTCCTGTATGCTATATTGGTAATGTAACTTGTTGGGGTGGTTGATTTTGGTTTCAGGTGAGTTTCGGAGTGAAATGGAACACATAGACCCTAAGTTGGAAATTCATAGTTCATAGGCTTGAATTTGGGTTGCGATTCCTAGAATTTATGTTGTTCGATGTGATTTTTGGCCTCGAGTAGGTCCTTTAGGTGTTTTGGAAGTAGTCGATATATTCGAACAGGGTCCCAGGGGCCCGGGGTGTGATTCGGATCGAATTCGGAACAAGTTTGGAATTTTGAGATTGTTGAAGCTGGGTTGTTCTGGTGTCATCGCACCTACGTAGGAATTGGCCATGGTGCGGACTCGCAAAAGCGAGCATCTGGTTGTAGGTGCGAAAATGCCTTACCCTAGCTGGGATCGCAGGTGCGAGGTGTGGATCGCATCTGCGTGTCCACAGGTGCAGAGAAGTGGTCGCAGATGCGGAAGAGGGGCTGCTTGGTCGTTCATTGCAAAAGTGGAGGATACTCCGGGAGCTAACTCGCAAGTGTGATGTTTTTCCTGCAAAAGCAGAGTTTCCCGAGTTTAGTGAAATCCGCACCTGTGATGGAAATTCCGTAGGTGCAGAGCCGCAGATGCGGCAAATCGGTCGCAAGTGCGATTTAATTGGGCAGAAAAGGGTAAAATTCAAGGGTTTGATTCATAATTCGTTTTGAGACTTAGAGAGCTCGCTTTGAAGCAAAAATTTGAGGGATTTTCAGAGAGAACTTTGGGGTAAGGAATTCTAACTCGTTTAAGATTAATTTACATAAATCTATTGATAATTTCATCATTTAATTAGTGTTTTGGAGTTGAAAATTGGGAAATATTGGTAGAAAGTCTTTAGGCTAAACTTTTGACTTTTGAAAGGCGAAATTAGGTAGGACTTGAATAATTCTTGTATAGTTGGACTCGATATCGAATAGGTGTTCGATTTTTGTAATTTTGGTAGGGTTCCGAGACGCTGGACCGGGGTGACTTTTTGGGTTGATTTTTCAATTCTTTGCAAAGATCATAATTTCATTATTTGAATTAGTTCCTATAGTATATTTCTAGTATAAATTGTTTTTGGCTAGATTCGAGCCGTTCGGAGTTGGAAAATCGAGGGAAAGGCCTTCTAGTTGATTGATTTAGCCTGGTTTGAGGTAAGTGGCTTGTCTAACCTTGCGTGGGGGAATTACCCCTTAGGATTTGGTATTATTTTGATAATGGTGATATGTGAAAGTCGTGTACGCAAGGTGACGAGTGTGTACACGGGCTAAATGTTGAAATTCCCAGTTTTTAGCTATATAGTTTCCTCTCATGCTTTGATTGAGTTACTTTAATATGTTATAGTCATCATATTTAGTCTAATTTCACATGTCTACTAGTCTTATCTCTTAATTGCAAATTTTCCTATATGTTTAGTTGAAGTACTTGCTTCCTTTATTCCGTATTCATTATTTAACTATTGAATCCTTTACTTGGAATTGCTATTTTTGGAATATTTTGTTGTTCAATTTGATGTTGAGTTGCAAAGGTCGTGGTTCCTATTGAGGCAAAGTGTAAGTTGTGAAATATCATTTTATTGAGTTACTCTCCAGTTGTTATTGTTGAGATTTTGTGTACATTGTGGTTGAGCCGTGGGCTCCTTATTGTGAAATTCTGTTGTTGTTTGGCTTTTCTAGCAAATAGTGATATTGGGCACTTGAGGTACGAATTATGATACGTTGTGATATTGATATGCATGCGGTGATATAAGGTCTGGGTGTTGAAACGCATGTGGTGAGATAAGGTGGACTTGCTACACGTGGCTAGTAGGGGAACTACTAGAAGGCATGCAGTGTGATAAGGTGCGCTAAAACGCGGGATGCTATTTCGGGAAAAATGATTTCAAAACTAAATGTAATGGCTACCACGGTGATATAAGAAAAGACTGTGAGTTACTTTTATGATTTGGGAATATGAGGTGGTACCTCGGTAGTGGCCCTTGTTGATCTTTTTCTGTTTGTTGTATTAGTCTTGGTTGTTTGTTTCCTTAACATGTAAATCCTTGTTTCCTTCCATGTTGTATTAACTGCGTTGATTCTTTGTTGTTAACTTTCAGTAAATTCCTTATTGTTTCATTTCCATTGTCATTATCATTATATCGTTATATCTTTCGTCTTGTTTCTTATCATTTCCAGTAGGGCCTTGACCTGACCGCGTTACTACTCTACCGAGGTTAGGTTTGACAGTTACTGGGTACCGTTGTGGTGTACTCATGCTACGCTTTTGCACATCTTATTGTGCAGATCTAGGTACTTCCTATCAATCCCGCCATTAGTGAGCTGAATTTGCTTTGGAGATTTCAAGGTACACTTGCCTTCGTCCGCAGGCGTCAGAGTCCCCTTCTATCATGTTTTTCCTTATTTCATTACCCTATTATAGACAGTGATGTATAAGATTTGTTCAGTACTATTACTTAGAGCTTGTGACTTATATTTCACCAGGTTTTGGGAGTTGTACACATTGAGTTAAAATTTTTATTTATGTAATTGCTGAAGTTTTGAGACTCTCAATTTCTATTTCAATTATTTCGCATGTTGTTAGGCTTACCTAGTCTTAGAGACTAGGTGCCGTCACGACATCCTACGTAGGGAACTTGGGATCGTGACAAGTTGGTATCAGAGCTCTAGGTTCATAGGTGTTATGAGTCACAAGCAGGTTTAGTAGAGTTTCGTGGATCAATACGGAAACGACTGTACTTATCTTCGGGAGGCTATGAAACTATTAGGAAAAACTTCACTTCTTTGATTCCTTATCGTGCGAGTTTGTTGACTTCGGGATTCTAAATTTCTGTCTTTCTATTCTCTCACAGATGATGAGGACAGGTACAGTCGGATCGGATGACCAAACACCCACGCCGCTGCTAGAGCCGTGAGAGGCCGAGGCCGGGGTATAGGCCGAGGACGTCCACGTGGTGCAGCCAGAGCACCTGCACGAGCTGCTACAAAGGAGCCACCAGTAGCTCCAATTGGAGAGCAGGCACCTGAGATGCCTGTTACTGCCCCAGCACTCCAGGAGACTCTTGCCCAGTTTCTGAGCATATTCGGCACTTTAGCTCAGGCAGGGTTGATCCCACTTGCTCCTGCCACATCTCAGGAAGGGAGAGGAGCACAGACTCACGCCGCCCATACCCAGAGCAGTAGGTCCAGGTTGGCCAGGTCCCAGAGGTCATACCAGTACAGTCGGTAGCTCCAGTTCATCCCGAGGTTAAGGCAGCAACTTCTAAGGGAGAGCAGCTCAGGCTCGAGAGGTACAAGAAGTACCACCCTCCTACTTTCAGCGGTTTGGCGTCAGAAAATGCCCAGGGTTTTCTTGAGGAGTGCCACCGTATCCTCCGTACTATGGGTATTGTGGAGTTTAGTGGAGTTGCTTTCACTACGTTCCAGCTTAAGGGAGCACCTTATCAGTTGTGGAGAGCATATGAATTGGGTAGTCCGGTCGAGACAGCTTCAGTCACTTGGGCTCAATTCTCAGACATGTTCTTGAGGGAGTTTGTTCCCTAGAGTTTCAAAGATGTATGGCGTGAAGAGTTTGAGCAGTTATGCCAGGGTTCTATGATCGTATTAGAGTATGTGGTTCGATTTAGTGATTTGTCCAAGCATGCACCAGCCTTGGTTGCTATAGTTAGAGAGCGAGTCCGTCGATTTATCGGGGGGCTCAACCCTGGTATGGAATTTAGCATGGCCCGAGAGTTGGAGATGAACATCGCATACCTGCAGGTAGTGAAAATCGCTAGAAGATTGGAGGGTATGTGGGCCCGAGAGAGAGAGGAGAGGGTGGCAAGAGGCCTTGAGATTCTGGCACATATAGTGGTGCCTGTTCCCAAGTTGCAGCTCGTCATGGTAGGGGTTATGTGAGTCACCCTGTTCATTCAGCACTTCCAGCTTCCAGCGATATTTCAGCCACTCCTAGGCCATAGACTCCTTATTATGCATCGCCATTGTCTAGTGCACCTCCTGCATGGGGTGCTTTTAGGGGTCGATCCACCAGATAAGGCCCGAGCCAGTCATAGCAGCCACACCCCCCGAGAGCTTGTTTTGAGTGTGGTGACACTCGTCGTATAGTGAGGGATTACCCCAGACTCAGGAGGGGTGCACCTCCACAGACTACTCAGGCTTCGCGTATTCCACCGGGTCCTCACGCTTCTCAGGCTATGGTTATCGCACTAGTTTCCACTCCATCTGCGCAACCAGCTAAAGGTGGGGGTCGGGTAGGTAGAGGTCGCCCTATAGGGGGAGGCCAAGCCAGATATTATGCTCTTCATGCTAGGACGGAGGTAGTTGCATCCAACTTAGTCATCATAGATATTGTTCCGGTCTGTCATAGAAATGCATCAGTCTTATTTGATCCAGGCTCCACTTATTCCTATGTGTCATCTTACTTTACTCCATATTTGGGTGTATCCTGTGACTCTCTGAGTTCTCCTGTCTGTGTGTCCATACCTGTAGTTGATTCCCTTATTGTTGACTGTGTGTATTAGTCATGTTTTGTTGTTCTTAGTGGTTTTGAGACCAGAGCCAATCTATTGTTGCTCAGTATGGTAGATTTTGATATTATTTTGGGCATGGATTGGTTGTCGGTCCATCATGCTATTCTCGATTGTCACACCAAGATCGTGACGCTGGCTATGCCAGGGTTACGACGGATAGAGTAGAGAGGTATTTTAAATTATGTTCTTATCAGGGTTATCTCATTTCTAAAGGCTCAGTGGATGGTTGAGAAGGGTTATGATGCGTATCTAGCATATGCGAGAGATGTCAGTTTTGATACTCCTACCGTGGAGTTAGTGCCGATAGTGAGGGATTATCCGGATGTATTCCCGGCGGACCTTCCAGGCATGCTGCCTGACAGGATAACGATTTTGGTATTGATTTGTAATCGGGCACTCAACCCATTTCTACTCCACCATATCGTATGGCCCCACTAGAGTTGAAGGAGTTAAAGGAGCAGCTGCAGGAGTTGCTTGATAAGGGTTTCATTCGGCTCAGTATATCACCTTAGGGTTCTTCGGTCTTGTTTGTAAAGAAGAATGATGGTTTTATCCGCATGTGCATTGATCATCGCCAGTTGAACAAGTACAGTGAAGAACAGGTATCCATTGCCACGTATTGATGACCTATTTGATCAGCTACAGGGTGCCATAGTGTTTTCCAAGATTGACTTGCGTTCAGGCCATCATCGGTTGAAGATTCGAGAACTAGATATCCTGAAGACTGCCTTTAGGACTAGGTATGGTCACTACGATTTTCTTGTGATGTCTTTTAGGCTAACCAACACCCCAGCAGCATCCATGCACTTGATGAACAGTGTATTCCAGCCATATCTTGACTCATTCATCATTGTGTTTATTGACGACATTCTGGTGGACTCCCGGAGCTGGGAGGATTATGAGCAGCACTTGAGGATCGTGCTTCAGATCTTGAGAGAAAATAAGTTATATGCAAAAATTTTAAAGTGTGAGTTCTGGCTTGATTCGGTGGCATTTTTAGGTCATATAGTGTCGAGTGAGGGGATCAGGTAGATCACAAGAAGATTGAAGCAGTGCAGAGTTGGCCCAGACCGTCTTCAACTACGGAGATCCGGAGTTTTTTTGGTTTGGCGGGGTATTAACCGTCAATTTGTAGTTTGACTTGTGTGAAGATTTCAAGGTACACCTGTCCATGTCCACAGGCCTCGGAGTTCCCTTCTATCTTATTTTTCCTTATTTCATTACCCTATTATAGGCGGTGATGTATATGATTTGTTCAGTACTCTTACTTAGAGTTTGTGACTTATATTTCACCAGGTTTTGGGAGTTGTACACATAGAGTTACAGATTTTATTTATGTAGTAGTTGAAGTTTTGAGACTCTAAATTTCTATTTCATTTATTCTGCATGTTGTTAGGCTTACCTAGTCTTAGAGACTAGGTGCCGTCACGACATCCTACGGAGGGAACATGGGGGTTGAGACACCGCGTTCTTTAGCCCAAACGGCATTGACCCTATAGCAATACATTATTTCGTGGGTGATGAATATGGTCTTTTCTGATCTTCTTCGTCCATCAGGATATGGTTATAACCCGATTAAGCATCCAAGAAACTTAGTACTTCGTGCTCGACCATCATGTAGATGAGTTGGTCGATATGAGGTAACGGGAACGAATCCTTCGGACGTGCTTTGTTCAGATCTGTCAAGTCCACTCACATCCGCCATTTCCCATTTTTATTTTTGAGCATTACTATGTTGGCGATCCACTTGGGGTACTTAGACTCCCTAATGGAGCCGTTCTCTAACAGTTTTTCCACATCCTCAAGCATTGCGTCGTTGATTCTAGAGTTGAATTTACGCTTGACCTGTCTCACTGGTGGTGGAATGGATCGACGTTTAATTTGTGCTTGGCGATTTCCTTTGGGATGCTCGGCATATCCGCATGGCTTAAAGAAAACAAATCTGTGTTAGCTGTTAAGAATTGACTGAATTTACCTAGTTTTTGAAGTTTTCAACCGATATAGACCTTCTTGATATGGTCGTTGGGGTCTAATTGAACGGGGTTGAGATCTTCTATGATCGATCTTGCAGCTTCGACCATGTCGGAGTCTTTGATGCCGTCCCCGGTCTCGTCGTGCTCAAACCTCAACCCTGCTGATTGCTATACCTCTTTTTCTTTGTCCTTTCTTTGTTGGGTGGTCGTGCTATCTAAGGCAATGCGGTAGCGTACCTAGGATGTGCGATGTCATCTGCGTATACTGAAT
The DNA here is from genome assembly GCA_002018475.1 of Nicotiana obtusifolia. Classification (NCBI taxonomy): domain Eukaryota; kingdom Viridiplantae; phylum Streptophyta; class Magnoliopsida; order Solanales; family Solanaceae; genus Nicotiana; species Nicotiana obtusifolia. The sequence goes on from MCJB01020395.1 coordinate 14,848, forward strand.
ATTCCCCATGGAGTTGGGAATTTAATTACTTGGTATAAGCTGGAGGGGATGGCTCTCGTGGGATGTATCCATGGTCGACCCACTATGGCATTGTATGTGGTGGCCTGGTCCATGATATGGAATGTTGTCTCTAAAGTTATGCTGCCGGCCAAGACAGGGAGTGTAATTTTCTAGGATGTTCGTTCAACTGCATTGTCAAAATTGGTTAGTGTGATGCAACGCGACACTACCTTATTTTCGAGCCTCATTTGGGTAAGGACTCGGGGATGGATAATGCACACACCGCTTCCATCCTCCACCATGATGCGCTTGACATTGGTATCTAAAATGCGTAAAGTAATAAAAAGGGCATCATTATGAGGAAAAGTCAAATCGTTGACATCTGACTCGTCAAAGATGATACTCTCTTCGATTCCGTCATTGTTGCGCCCCATTTTCTTGCGAAAGCGGGCTTCGACTTGCGACAACTCTTTTAAATGGGTATTAAAAGAGAAGAGTCTCCACCTAATAATTTTTAAGGTGCGTTAGGGCACCTATTTCCAAATAACTATGTTTGACTAGTCTACATCACCAAAGATCAGGAAAGGGCTCAAATTACCTCGAAGAGAAGGTGTTAGGCACTCTTCGAGGTCCACAACGGTGGGTCCCCGCTAAAGTTTATGCTATGTGGATTATGGAGTTATAATTAAGCTAAGTGGTCATAAAAAAAGATAAGGGAAGTTTGAAGATCTATTGTAACAAGTGTAAAGAAAACAACATAAGAGTTAAACCAAATCAATACGTCTTAGGGGTTACAGGGACACAACTGCGTTGATCTATATTTAATGACTAAGTCCTTTTAGCAAGCATATAAAGGGAAGGGGCCCCTAAGTTTTTTAGCCTAAAGGATCACCCCGTGTAACATAAATAACACTTCGCAACTCCCTTAGGGTAGGGATTGCTCATATTATTCAGCGGGCACAGACTATCATCTCCTGCTACCCGATTACTATGTTAAAGTTGTTACTTAAAGGTGCTCTAATTCAATTCTAGGTCGCATCCTATGCTTGCAACTACCCGTCCCATGGCTATGGTCCAGAAGGCTTTAGACCTACTGTTTAGGTGGTTCTAGACTTTACTTAGGTTGCTCAAAATGATAAAACTAGTCGCACATTCAAAATAAATAGGACTGCACATAATAGCAATGAGTGGCTCATGTTAGCCTCCACACATAGCAACAAAGGCACGCAAAAAGATTTCAGGTTATGCGGTAGACAGTTTCAGAATTAAGACGTATTTGAGTCATTAAGTCCTATAGACATAGCTTCTATGTGATTCTGGCTCCTAGTATCGTATAGGCAATAATGCAGTTTTTACTCTAACGCACAGGCAGATTGAAAGCATTGCAAGTCCTATAGTCATGATCTCTAATTGTTTGCGTAATGAGGTAGTGAAACGATCCCAGAATTCTGAATTACCAGTGCTGATTTTGTAGACGCGTTTCTTAGGCAGATGACAGTGTCCTATAGGCAGGGTTTCTAGTAGTAACAGTTGAAATTGATTTTATAACTTTATCCCTATATGCATGTTGTCTAAGTGCGGCAATGCAACAAAGTAATGAAGTAATTGATTAGTTGATTAAATCCTATAGTCATGATATCTAAAGGAGCAGTGTGCTAAGAGCAATAGAAATAATTGATTGATTGATTAAGTGAAACCCTATAGTCATGGTATCTAGAGGAACATTAGCAAAACATGCGTTATTATATCCTATAAGCATGTTGTCTAAATGTGTGCAATAGTAGACCTGGAACAAGTATAGCAAGTACACACACATGCTTTAGACAATTGAGTGAAGTGTGTGCGATTTCCTATAAGCATGCTTTCTATGAGGGTGTAGAAATAGAGCATGTCAAACAAAATAGCAAACTATTTTGACAGCTCTGAAGCTTAAAACACTCAGCCTTTAAGCTTTGACCAACAACAACTCTAAACAAGACTTATAGATAGGATCATACTAATTTGAAAGACGCACAAAGCACATATGAGGCACGATTTATGGTTGTAACTCCAGAAACAAATTTTAAGAGCAACATGATTAAACAAAGTTCCAGGAAAAAGCATGGTTCAGAACATCCTAAGGAACTTTAAGCAGGGGTTTGAACAAGGAAATCCAGCAGTGTCATAGACAAGACTAGTAAGATACAGATTTAACATGGAAGCTTCAACATAAGAGCCTAATGAGAACAACTAATTTGCAGAGCTTAACATATGGAATAGTCAGGCAAACTCAATTTATCAATTAGTGAGCATTCAGATGAGAAGAGGCTGACTTTCAGGTAAATAAAGTAAGCAAGAATCATGTGAAGAGGAGTAAACAAGACATGGATTGAAATTCACCTTAGGAGTCTCAAACGATCATTGAGCACAAAACATCAATTCAAAGAGCAAGTCTGTCTGGGCATTGCAACAGTACTGGCATATAGAATTCATATGATCACAAGTTGATTTCAGGGAACAACAGGTATGCATAAAAGATTTGGCATAGACATATTTTAGTAGGTCCTAGGCATGCATTAATTTCCTAGGAGACCCCAAGTCATGGTTCATGATAAACAACAATCTTGTGTAGTCAATTAGGCTTAAACGTGAAAATAGGCAATCAGTCAACTTGGTCATCTACAATAGGCAAGCATAAAGGCTAATAATGTCAAGGAAAATTAATGAACAGAATTCGATGGCCTTGGCTTTCAGTCGGCCAAAGATTAAAACTCATAATTGTATAGAACGAATGATAGTGGGAGAATAGTGGTAGTAGTAGTTAAGTAATGAATCCTTACGCCCTAGAGGGGAACGGGAAAAAGGGTTTTATATAGTGGTAGAAGTTGAACAAACAAACATAGAATACAGTCAATTAAGCACAAAATAAGGAAAAAAAATCACATGAAATCAATAATAGAGCCAGTAAAAGAAGAATCGAAATCCAAACCCTAGTTGGAATCGAACTCAGGGAAAATCGTTCACAAGCCCCAATCACGACGGAATCAACGGAGATATACCATATACAACAGAGATTTTTCTCTTCTCCAGTGTATAGAACCACAATCGCACCCAGAACTATAGAATCAAAGTCGAATTTGTGAGAATCGAGCTTTCCATAAGTGCAATAGTAATGAAAGTTACCATAAATGGGTGATAGTAGCAGGAAAGGTAAGTATATCTCGCGTATGAATACATATAAGGAAAGAATAAGAAAGGGTCTCCATGGTCGGATAGGGTTTAGTGTGAGAGTGGAGAGATGAGAGAATGCAGAGACGGCTGGGTGTGGAAAATGGTCTCTAGGGTTTGGGGTGAAGGATATAAGGAGAGGAGTGTTTTATTTTGGGCCGTTGATCATTTGAGATCGACGGTCAATATTAAAAGAAGGTGGGGCGGGTCGAGAAAGTGGTTCCCGACCGAGTCGAAATAAAGGGTCGTTTGGTTTGGGCCAGGAGAGAGTGGGCTAAGGTCTGGGGTGTTTGGGCTGCCTATTTGATCCGAAGAAATGGCCTGGTTTGAGCCAGCTTTAAAAATAAAGAAATTAAAAAAAAAAATTAACCAAATAGCTAGGTAAGTATAAAAAATATTGATTAAGCAAATAAGGTTTTAAAATAACAGCTGAAGGTTGTAAACATGTAAAAAGTTATTTTAACTCTAAATAAAATAATAAATATAATTAATTGCAAAGTGCAGGCTATTATTGCAAAAATATGTAATTAGCATAAAAATGCAAATGTAACTATAGAAAATGAAGTAAAATATTATAAAACATACATATGGGTGTAAAATAATAAATTTGGATGATTAAGTCATCACAAAATAATTTGAAAGGATAATTAACAAATATTTGAACAATTTAAATGTAAGAAAAAAATTAATTTTAAAGCCTTAAAAATTATGACAAATTACTGAAAGTCCTTATACGACTCTTGTAAATTGGTGATGATGCATAAGTGATATTTTAAAAGTATATATGATATTTATAAAAATATGAGGGCAAAGTTGAGTATCAACAGTCATACCGTTCGCGGGTGATCGACCACTTGAGTTTGTGAATGGCGGTGAACTTCATGCCATTGACAGAGGCATCATCACCGCCTCCGATGATCATGTTGATGGTACGAGCTGGTGATGGCGGTTTTGGCAGGCCATGATGTTTACGCCCTTTGGCGAAGTTGGTCCTCCCATTATTGCTTAACAGTTCTTTGAGGTGCCCTTGTCGTAACATGTTTACGACTTCGTGTCTGAGGGTGATGCAATCTTCAGTTTTGTGCCCGCGTCCCTGGTGGAACTCACAGAGTGCGTCGGACTTCCTGGTGTTTGGGTCTGATCTTATCTTTGGCGGCTACTTTACTTTCGGTCCGAGTTTCTCTAGAGCGTAGATGATCTCTATAGGTGACACATAAAAATTGTGAGTAGATAAGAAGAGAGGCATACCTCTTTCGTTCCGATGAGTTCTCGTCCTTGGCCTGGGAGGGCCTTCTTCGTAGCGGAGGGAGGGTGCAGCGGCCGTCCTGATATATGGTTGATGTCGTTCCCTGTTAGACCGCGGAATTGGATTATCTCTTCTAGCACTGTCTCTTCGATCTTTTCTGGATTCAGCTGGTACCAAGGTTAGTCAGTGAGTCGGCCCGTTGAGCTCGTCCTCATCTGCTCGGACCTTGGCAGAATAAGCATTGTGGATTTCATCCCAAATGGTTAGAGGATACTTCTAATCGGCTCAACGGTTTTTTAGTTGCTCTTGAACTATCTCTGCTCAGCCCGTTCTGGAAGGCGCAATCGCCATCCTTTCGGATACGTTTGGCATTACTTGGTTGAACCGGGAGAAGAAGTCCCTTAGTCCCTCACCCAAGGATTTCCTAATAGCAAATATGTCGTTTACTCTTGCCTCGGCCTTCTTGGCTCCGGTATGAGCGGTTACGAACTTATCGGCCATTTCTTCGAAAGTTTCTATGGAGCGGGCAGTAGCTGCGAATACCATGTTAATGTCCCTCCTATGAGGGTTTCGGCAAACATCTTCAGCAGAATGGAGAACACTTGTTCCTTGGCGAGGTCGTTGTCTTTCACGGCGGTGACGTAGTGAGTCACAAGATCTTCAGGATCGGTCATTCCGTCGTATATCCTGAGGTAGGGTGGTATTTTGAAGGTCTTTGGTATGGGATATGGGGCTGTGTCATCGATGTACGACTGCTCTATGAACCCCGTTCTTGGTGTTCTTTCATCTAGTCTTAAAGTACCTTGTTTTCATTCTCCATTTCTTACATTCTTTTTACAATGGCAGCAAGGACGTTATCACCTGCGCTATCAGTAACATTGTAAGTTATACCTGTCGTTGGAGGGAGGGGTTGGTTGCACTGCTCGTTTGTTTGTTGTATCATGCAAGTCCTCGCGATTTCTGCAGTCGCGCCTGGAGAGGATTTGTTGAGGATGCTGGTTAGCGAGTCGGTTAGCCGTGCTTCGAGGAGTTTTTTCACAGCTAGGGGTGTCCCTTCCTCTGTAGACGTGGAGGTCCCTTTCCAATTGGGTTTTGTTATGTTGCAGTGTGGGGGCGGTGACTGCTCACGCCTAAGGACGCACTGGGCGTCATATCCTCGCTTACCGTTTCACAGCTTTCATTGATGACGTTTAAGAGGTTGGTTGGGAAGCCACCTATTATCCTCGTCCTTTCCTCTCGGTTACCTACCATGTGGGGTTTTGCACACACAAAGAAGGGTTATCTCGGGATTTTTGACGTGACTTGCGTCAATTGTAGATCTAGAGAAAACTAAAAGTTTAACTAAGAAATCCCCACAGAAGCGCTAAATTGTTTGATCAAAAAATATAGATCTTGGTTCAAATAATTAAATTTATGTAAATAAGGGTTAATCTTAGCTAACAATAATATCATTAGATGGGGTTTTTAAAGAAGCAATAAATATCATGTAGATCTGGTCGGGCAGTGACAATAACATATAATAAATGTTCTAAAAATCACTCACCAATCAAACATGAAAAAATAAGTGATAAAATCACTGATCCAAAATGATACTGATAAATGGTGAACGTAAATATTACATACATGTTCTGCACAATAAATACTACATACATGTTCAATTTTTCGGCTGCAATTTTCCAAAATGCCTACTTCCAATCCTCATTTTTTGTAACATGAGTGGATTTTACAAATACTAATTCTTAAATGGTGAACGTTTATCTCTTCAATACGTAGACGTAGTTTATCATTGGCTTTGAATTTGTGATCTTAATGTTCAATTGTTGGTCAGGATGAGGGCCTCCCGGAAAATATTATGTGGTCGAGAAGCAGCTGATGTGAGACAAATTCCAGCCATTATTTGACGAGAAATAAAGGATTAGGATGCTTACAGCTTAGATTAGAGTTGACCCAAAATCTCATATTATAATGGTAATAATATATTAGCTGGAGAGTAAGTGATCTGCTGTAGTGGTATGACGATGATCAACCCATGACATAAATATCATTTGCCATTTATCTTAGCTCCTTTTTTTGGTCAATAAAAATATTGTACTAATTAATTTTTTAAGTATCTAGTTATAAATAAACAATGATGGGATATATTTTATTGATAAAGCACTTACCACCGAGAATTCAAGATAAGAGAGAACACGTATGGTCAGAATATTTTAAGTACTTTTTTGAAAATATATTTTGAACCATAACCATAACTACGTAAGGATGGGTGTCCCCAAACGTGAAATGAAGAGAAGGGACAATAAATCATCTGAATATTTAGATATGTTGTTTCACTTGAAATGATTTCTTTGCTTCTTACTTAAAATGGTTTATAATCACTCTTCTCTTGTTCAGTTCCTAATTGATAAACTACGCCTCTCTTTTGGAACATTAGGTTGCATTTTCATCTCTATCACTCTTTGCCTATACCTCTCTTTATTCCTTTTTTTAGAGTGTCAGATAACCTTACTTTTGGGAACCAAACACCTCCTTCTATACATTAATTCACTGCATCTGTTAATGTTGTGTCATTGTTTCAGTCACACCATACCATCTTATCTGCAGAAAGTATGATATAACTTTTAGGAAAGTTTTTTTTTGTTTATTTATTTAGTATTCGGAACTCACTTATCTAACTAATTTGAATTCTCGCATAAATAAAATTTATTAAAGAGAGAACGCTCCTTATAACAAATAATTCTACATTCTCAAGGCTCGAACTCGATAGACTAAGAGTAAATGGATCTCGCTCATCCCAACATACCTTTTTGTGTTAACTTTAAAAAACTATTGTATCACTACCTAATTAATGCTTGCCTTAAGAGATAATTTAAAATTTTGCCTTTTTTGTTCTTTTGACAGCGAAGAGAGATTTGATTGTAAGTGTCACTCCCAATAGACTAGAAATTGCGGCGCCTGAAATTTCTACCTTCCAAATACAAACAGGTCAAATTTACAGATATTACCATTAAGTAAACATTTTTGTCCTAAGACTAATCCTAGTGAACCAAACTCCTACAGTGTAATTAATACGGCACGATGTGAAAATTATAGGTCGGACGCCCTCCTTAACTAGTCTAGCCATCCATTATATAATGGAGTATTAAGTAAACTCCTATAGTGTAATAGGGACGAGGATAAAAAAAATAATATATAGGTCCCTCCTTAACTGATCGTTCGTAGTACTATAATATTAAATAAATCAGTTATTGGGCACGCGCATTGTATGTTTATTCTGTATAATTAGTAAAAAATAAAATAAAAAAATATTATTTTATACATGAATGCTAAAACACTTTGAATCATGATTGCATTTATAAGAAAATGATTGCACTTACAAATAGAAGCTAAGAAAAATAGAAGGAGAAAGATAAATATAAGAACTATAAATGTTAGCTCAAAAAACTATTATATGCATGGGAAGAGCTTAACTTTGTAAAGTGAAGAATTTAGATACATGTACCTTAGTAAATTCTTCGATAATCCCAAGTCAAATTTAATATTGCAAAATTAACTTTTGTTATAAACATTGAAGGTATTATTAATATAATTTTTAAGGGCATAAAAGTCCAATAATATTATAGGGTCATTTTGATCTTACACATTCAACTTTTGATCTTCATACTTATAATATATTATGATGATTATGATTATTTTCTTCGATAAATTTACTAAGGGGCAACATATCCATGACCACTCGGATTGTAATACATTTAGATGATAGAAATCATCTCTTCCCTTCCCAAAATTTGGATTAAAATTAACCCCTACTTTAAACTACAGAATGTTACTATGTGTTTCTTTTTCTTCTTTTTTTGGTGAAAGGTGAAAAACTTTAACTTTTATGTTAAAATAAGAAAAAGGTGAAAAGTTCTTATTTAATTGTATAACTTCTTTTAAACGATGATATTTCAATCAGCTTGTTCACATCTTAACAAATTCAAACGGTTCTTACTATCTTCTACTAATTTATGTGTCGAATTGCTTTGCTCATCCATGCTTATTTTGTACAAAATACTCTTATTGAGATGAAATTAACAAGAAATGAATTCAGAATTCATCTTGTTAATAACCCAAGGCATGATTATGAAACAAACATTCCCATATCATTCTTATTCTCTGAATCCCAAGTAGGACTATAGAAGGAAAGAGGAGTATCATACTGATAGTTATCCAGATGAGGCACTTTTTTTTCCTATCCTAAGTTTGGATAAAAAAGGAAGGTATCACAAGCTTATTCAGCCCTATAAAGCTTTTTAGGGAAAGTAGTAGGCATAGCAAGTGTACTACAAGTAGAACCCTTTGAAAAGTGCACTCAACCACATGTCAAAAACATACTATTCCCTCTCTCCTAATTAATGTGGCGGATTCTTATTTCTAGAGTCAAAAAAGTTTTTTCTATTTTTAATATAGTTTTTAAATACTTTAAATTATTACTTATTGTAATTAATGTATTTTTTCATTTTAAAAAAATTAAAAATTTTATGTCTGAATTTATGGTTAAAATTAAAAAATTAGATTCTCGAATCTCAAACTATGAGACATAAATTAGGGCGGAGGGAATATCTTGTTTTGTTTCTCACTCAATCTTTGATATTCGCGTTGAGCTAGAGATATATTCAATTCGTATTGCAGATACGGCAGTTAAAAAGGAAGTGCATCTTATTAGAATGTTTTCTCTCGAATATGATATATCTAGTTAAGGATGGAGCGATCATATTCATCTCATCACGACTTTTAATAGTAAAAAGAAAAAGAAGAAAGAAACACACTATTATTTTCATTTATATTTACAGAAGTTTTTTTGGTTCTTTTTGGGCATTTACAACCACACCGAGTACTTTCACTGCAGCTCATCTTAACAAAGACATAAATAGTACTTCATATGCAAATTAAGATGAGTGTCACTTTCATATTCTCTTCCTAAGTTTCTACTTATCATTTTTATCCTTTCAAGAAATAATGAGAAAAAGAAAAGTCTGGCATGAGAACATAAAGGATATTCTTTTATTGTTTTTTCTATTTCGGTTGGTGGGTGTGATGAAGTAATTTTTAGATAATTTTTTTTTGTCATTTCGTGTGTTTCAATTTAAAAAAAAAAACGAGAGAAAGTTAGTGGCTTAAAATGACTATAATTAAATGATAAAAGTAGGAGGGGAGTGTGGTGGGGGACTATCTTGCCTTCAATTCCACCTTGAATTGATTTTTCATATTTATCGTTGTTGTCTTTTTGTGACTAAAATTTCTTTAGAGCAGGTTGTGTCAATTCACACCAGGGATAAATTTGGAATGAGAAACTATGTCTTTATAATGTCTCAATAAGACATCCTCAAAAAGAAGAATTTTGATTTATACTCACCTACTCATTTTAGTTGTCACGATTACTAAATATAATCGATCCAAAATACATTTCATTTTTAAAAAGTCAAAATATAGTTAGTTATTTTTGTCTATTTTGTCTTTGAAAGTAAAAAAAGAAAATTAATCACTTAGCATAGAAAATTTAATTGAAAAAAATAAATAAGGGCATAGTAGTTAAAAAGTACTTCATATTAATACTTAATAATTTTTTAAGGGACATATAACATGACAACTAAAATGGATCTGAATGAGTACGTAACAAAACTTGCACTTTGACCTCTTACTATAAAATTTTGTGAAAATCTATTATGATTGAATACAATTATAATTACACTATTAACTAACTATTGAGATATTAACTATATGAGAAACATCGTTTTCTAATTATCGTCTCTATAATCTATGAAATAATAAATTTGCATAATATTTACATACATATTTTGATTTAAATTGAACAATCCTATTACCAAAAAAATTTCAAACCAATTAGGGAAAGAGAGAATGTTCAACTATGTTAGGATACGAGGATCATACTATTTGATTTTATATGTGAATTCAGACAGGTTTTTAAATTTTTTTTAAAGTAAACTTTATATATTTCAAAGTTACGTAAAAATATGTACTGTAATTTTTACGATAATTAATAAAATCATGAATAAAGGTAGAATATCTTTGATTGTAAACAATAATTGTGTCATGCAAAGTAGAATAGAGGAGGACGAGTTTTGGCCGTTCATTAATAGAAATAGGTACTACAATAAAGAAAACTTAGTTTCTTTTCCAATATCTCACTCTTACGTCAAGTTTACCGCTTATTGCCACTCTTCTACTAGCAAATTCCTAGTACTATGTCGGGAACAAAAACAGCCAATAGCCATTCACCATTCAGTACTCAGTAGAGAGAGAGAGAGAGAGAGAAAATTCTACTCCGGTACTATTCTTTATTCTTGTAGATTTATAGTATAAACCCTTTCAATCTTCCAAATATGTTGCTAACTATAGAAAGATTGATATTTTTTTTAAAAGGGCAAAATATATCCCGATACAATTACAAAAAGTTTAAATATACTCTTCGTTATATTTTGAATCTAAATATATCCATATCATTATACTATTGGTTTAAATATACTCATTTTCCGTTAAGTTTGTTTAAAGTGGACATCCAATCTTACGTGATACTGACATTTGATGAGGTGAATGACACATGGCTTGCCACCTCACACCCCCAACACATTTTATCCCTTTCTTCTATTTTTCTTCTACCGCTAAAATTCTTTTCCCTTCCACCACAATTGTCACCATTACCGCTACCATAAAAAATATATTATATTTCAAATTTTAATCTTTATATATGGATTAGGTATGTGAGGAGGCATGCCATGTGGCATCCACCTTGATCAAACTTAAAGAACAAGGTATATTTGAACCAATAATATTACGGCATAAGTATATTAGACCTAAAGTATAACGAAGGGTCTATTTAAATCTTTTCTCATATTATAAAGATATATTTAGCCCTTTGCATTTTTTAAAATAAGTTAAAAATGAAAGTAAGATATCTAAATTGAAACGAAAAAGTAAGAAATTTTATCGAATTTTATAAGAGGTACTTATGAGTTAATTGAGTTTTGCCTCTTCATTTTATGGAAACGTAACGAGTTGTGCTTTTCCAATGTTATACTACTCTTTTCCAATATTATACTCTTTGTAGTTACAGCAAGTTTACCGCTTACTGCCACTTCTATAGTTAGACGCGGAGTTAAGATTTGAATCTTATGAGTTCGAGATTATAATTTTTTTAAATTTATGAATTTTAAATTAATAATCTTTATTAAATTTTTAAATATAAAATTTAAACAAAAATTATTGGGTTCCTCCTAACCCGGAACTAGGTGGCCGCTCATAATTGCAAACTCCTAGAACTGTGTCGGGAGCAAAAACAGCCAATAGCCATTCAGTAGTGCGTGTGTGCGTGTGTAAGAGAGAGATCCAAAGCAGGCAAGTTGGTTTTCTTCCCCAGCAAAATACTTTAGTACTAGACTACTAGTACTCACTACTCCATTTTTTATTATTACTTGTAGTACAAACTTTTTTCTTTGTTTTCTTGGACATGGGAATATAATTAGATGGTGTTGCCAGTGGCGGTACCTTAACCTCAGAAAAACCAAGTGGGTCAGCTCTGATTACTGAGGTCCTACTCCCCACTAGTTGGTCTTTGCTGTCTTTGCCCTTACTCCCTTTCCCAATCTGACCACTGAAATCCCCTTTCACTTTAATTACATTTATTTCGACTATACAATTAGTCTTTCTTCCCTATGTCCATTTAAGCACCATTTTCTATATCTTTGTTGCATTTTGCTACCCCTTTATTGGTTTGCTCTTGTTGTTATGGCAATAAAGGAGCAACCTTTTTCAAGATTGTAGATTGGTTGTGTGTATAGAATATATGAGTATTCTTTAGGGTGAATTCTTAAATTGTTTTCAAGATTGAGTCTTTTTGCTGCTTAGGAGAGAACTGACAACTGGGGTCTATTCAGAAATGAAGCAAAGTTCGGTTCTTGGATTTGATTGGTCAAGTTTTTGGATGCTGACTTGAAAGGTTTATTGGAAGAGCTTAAACTCTGCACTTCTTGTTATTGCTTGTTTTAAGGTAAGTGATTTGTAATTGAGATTGATTCATGATTGGAGTGCGACAATGGAGAGGTTTATGGTCAGTTTTTTTGTTTCTTTAGTAGTATTAAGTATTGTGGTTTAGCGTATAGTGAATTCAACATGAAAAATTTTCTCAAGAAACTGCATATTGGGTCAAATCAATCAGAGGATTCAGGAGGGTCAACATCATCCTCAAAGAGCAAGAGACTGAGTGATGTTTCATCTCCTGAAAGGAATTCAAACTCTAGAAACTCTCAGGGGTCTGATAATAAACCTTTTTCAGCAATTTCAGGATGGTTAAATTCAGTTACAAACTGGAAAAGTCCTAGTCCTCCGTCTTCCTCGAATGTGAGTAGAGGGAACAGAATGGAACATTCTGACTCTGTGACTATTGGTGAATTGGATGCTGCTTTAGATGCTGTACAGCGTGATTCGGAGTCTAGCAACTCAAGGGATCCCGGTGTAGAGGAAGAATATCAAATTCAGTTGGCTCTAGAGTTGAGTGCGAAGGAAGATCCTGAGGCGGTGCAGATTGAGGCTGTTAAGCAGATCAGTTTAGGCTCTTCTGCCCCAGAGAATGCTCCAGCAGAAGTTGTAGCATATCGGTATTGGGTATGTTCGTCGCTCTCTATTTGGTTCCATACATATTCCAACTCTTAAGTTTACTTTGCTTTATGCACTTTAAGGCACAGCTTAGCAATCTTTTAGGTAAATATATTGTAGATCGATTTCATTTCACCAAAAAAAAAAAAAAGAAGAAGAAGAAAGGAAATGGCCATGTCATTCAATCCCTTATGATCTGACTGAGCATATATTGATTTTACTTTGATGTGATAAATTGAGTATGCTTTTGAAGTTTGTATATCTTTTCTGTGCATTTTGGTTGAAATACTGCTGAACAGGCATCTAGTTTTTAGTTGTTTATGAAATTCAGCCTTTAGAATTCCAGCATTGTTAGTGTAATGGTAGTGGTAGTTGTCTTGCTGCTGATTGTATTTGTCATTCTTCAAGGTGTTGGTTATTAGATTCGTTAATCCTAATGCTGAAAAAAAGCACTTGGGCCCTCGGCTAAGTCTGGGGATGGCCTCAAGCTGACTGGAGCATGAATTTTACATGACAGGGTTCAAATCCCAACAGAGACAAAAACCATTAGGTGATTTCTTCCCATCTTGCTAATCCTTCGTGGGCAGAGTTGCTCGGTACCTATACTGGTGGGAGGTACCAAGTACCGAGAGGAGTAGTCGAGGTGTGCGAAAGCTGGTTCGGACACCACAATTAAAAGAACTAAAAAGAAAAGTTCAATTTGCAGCAATTAGGAGGTATACTGTCTTCTCATTGAAGGAAACCAACACAAATACTCATATCATGGGGTCCTGGGTTGTGTTATGGACGAGAACCTATTAGTAACACACATAAGTTACTGGAAATATGAGAATTCAAAATGCTGTAGTGAAAGTAGCGGGAAATAGCTGAGTTTAGCTTGACTGAGGAATTATGTGACCAATGAGTATAAATTGTTGATGGATATAAGTGAGGACAGAGAGATGCCAAGTACAAACTCTACTGACATTATTGGACCTGAAATTACTCAACAAAATAGAAAAGGAATAAGCTTAGAAATATGGGTTTAGAGGAAACACTGCCAACAACTACACATGGAGAATACAAACTTTCTGTGGCAACATTGACATGCCATCTGGGAAGGTTCGCGTTTGCAAGAAATTTCCATCTTTTACCTTGGTAGTATTGGGAGGGTAAGCTTTGTTCTGGTCACACTCAAAACCCACCTTGTCACATGTTAGGCGCCATCTCAGTGTAGCGTTTCCTGCTAGCTCATATGATAGGTGATTCTCAACACATTACAAGCACCTTCATTTGCCACAGGCAAAAGTCTATAGTTTGAATCTATATTGTGCTGTGGAGATATCATAGTCATTGCTCCCCACATATTTCCTTTTTTTTGTTCCCATATTCTTTGTCTTGTGTGAAAGTGGTACCAATAGGTTTGCTGTCTTTAACAACCACAAAGTGGTATTGTAGACAGCTAGATTGTCTGAAATGTAGAGAGGTTTATTTTGTGGTGTATAAGTGCTCTGTTGTTTCATCAAATTAGTTTCTATTTGTGCAAAAAAATTCCCTTTCTAGTCCTATTCCTCTCTAACACATGACATATCTCATATTATAGATTTATCAATGCTTCAAAGAATTACAAAATGCTCTAAGTTATGATGACAAGATCCTGGATGGATTTTATGATCTGTATGGCGTCCTGATGGAGTCCAATTCTTCAAAAATGCCATCCCTCATTGATCTGCAAAGAACAGAAGTATCAGATCATATCAGTTGGGAAGCCATCCTTGTCAGTAAAGCTGCAGACTCCAAGTTGTTGAAACTTGAACAGAGAGCTCTAGAGATTGCTGTTGGGCTGAGGTCAAAACTTATAGATTTTTCGGACAGCAGTTTGATGCAGAAGCTTGCTGTGCTAGTCTCTGACCACATGGGGGGCCCAGTTGCGGATCCAGACAGCATGTTGCTTGCATGGCGAAGTCTTAGTTTTAATCTAAAGGCAACTCTAGGGAGTATGGTTTTGCCTCTTGGTTCTTTGACCATTGGATTGGCTCGTCATCGTGCACTGTTATTCAAGGTACTAAGCATTTTGGACTCTAAAACCTACAGCTTATTTGATTGTGATGGATCTTTTTGTTCTCTTGCTTGTTGACAATGAAAATGCATGAGATATGTGAATACCCTTATCTCACTTCCAAAGCGTAATTAACTTTTATAGTTGGCTAAGACTGTGAATGTATGACGATGGCCTTCTTTGGGTTGGTGAAGAAGATATCTACTCATCACAAAAAATGATTGGTTCTGCGGATGGAGTGTGTACAATCTTAATATCGAACAATAAACTCATTTAGGCAGAACGTCCGCAGAGGGCCTTGAATACACCATTTGATCTGAGTTACTTCTCATCTGAGTTAACTCCAGTATTTGTCCCCAAGTTCTGGATCCTTCCAACTACTTGTCAGTATTCTATATCCATTGCTTCTGCCTTTGTATCTCCTTGTTCTGTTTCATCCTTTTTGTAGAGATTAGTTGTGTCTGTACGATGACATTCGTCCACAGGTTTTGTTTATGTTTGGCGCATTAGCATCTCAACGGTGCTTTTATTTGTCAAATGGAATCTGCTAGATATCCCCTTCCCCTCTGTCCCACTCTTTCATATGTACTTTAATGATACTAATTAAAGTTTGAGCCATGAACAATAAAGAGTCCTATTGCATTGCAGATATAGTACTTTTGACTGTTTTGCATCATCATCATCATCACCATTTTCATCCTACATGATTGTCATCAACATTATTATTTTTAATTTGGATATTTTCTCCTCCGCTTGCTACTGGTCAACCTTACCCTTTCATTTTCTACGATTTGACTATAATGCCATAACATTCTTTTGACTCCTGAAAATTGTATAGGTTTTGGCTGACAGTGTGGGGATCCCTTGCCGATTAGTAAAAGGAAAGCAGTATACAGGTTCAGATGATGTTGCAATGAACTATGTGAAGATTGATGGAAGGTTGCTGCTATTCACCTAATCTTCTTTCCTTGATGCTATAGTTGCGATCTTTTTGTATTATCATCAGTAGTATACATATTAGGACTTGGTCACAATTTTCACTTTTCTTGGATATTCTTCCTTGGTTGGTATGCATTGCATGAATACATCTTATGAGTTAGTCAGAGCAAGCATCAGCCTTATAACACGAAATGTAGTAGCAAACTGCCAAGGTAGGAGCAACTTAAGGTGCGTGCTTTAATGAAGAAAAGGCACAGCATAAAGAAAAAAACTTTAAAATAATTGAAAAGAAAGACTATAAACGCAAACATCACTAATATTATCAGGGAAGTTGAAAAAGAAGTGGAATGAAGTGAAATGTATGAAGTAAAAGCCTTCTTAAGCTTTTGATCAGATGCAAGATACCGTTTTAAGTTTCTAACTAGTAACTAATTCTCTTGTACTGAATTTTAAAGTTCCTCTTCCTAATTGCTAAGGTACTCATTTATAAAGTTTCCATAAAATTGCTATATCGTTTCGCAAGCTTCATTTACTGTTCTTTCCAGGCCGCTGAGGCTAATATATTACCCTAAACTTTTAAAAAGCAGTTGTTTGGCTGGTTTAAGGTGCACAACTTAGCTCTTTCACTGGATCACCATCCAAGCCAGGTAATGTGCAGAGCTTGCCCTGCGTCGCACTTTAGGGCTTAAGCACCCCTTTGACAGCAATAGGAAGCATAATTTTCAAAATTTAAGATAAAATTCTTGAAAAGTTTGTTTGGTTTAGTTGATAAAACGTTTCAAAAACCTATAGTAATTAATTTGGAATGTGAATATGTTTCTCCAATTTCCTTCATAATCAGCATGTCATGATCTTAAATTGGTGCTGTTGTTTATGTACTGCAGAGATTCGTTGAATACTTTGTTTGAGATAATTTTTTGATAGTATAATTTCTTCTGAAGTTGTCTCTTTCTATTTACAAAATAGATGATACATTTGCAGGGAGTATATTGTCGATTTGATGGCTGACCCCGGCACACTTATTCCCTCTGATACATCTGGAATTCATGGAGACTATGAAGAATCTATTCTCTCCATCAGTCCGTCCTCTAAAGATGTTGATTCTCATCCGGGTTCCTCTAGCAGTGGTATTGCTTCATCATTGGAAGATCATTCAGATTATGGAACGGCAGACAAGAGATCCAGGTTTGCAGAAAGCACTGCTGCAGGAAATGAATCTCCCTCTTCTAGTAATTCGAAACAGCAGATAAAAGCAGAGAAAGGATGCTATAATACTTCCCATGATTTTATGAAGGAGCAGGGACAAGAAACTTCTTTGAGAGCTGGGCATGCAAGATCTCCTTTTACACATGCAAGATCTCCTTCATGGACAGAAGGTGTTAGCTCTCCAGCTGTACGCAGAATGAAAGTAAAGGATGCTTCGCAATACATGATTGATGCCGCAAAAGAAAATCCACAGCTAGCTCAAAAACTTCACACTGTTTTACTTGAAAGTGGAGTTATTGCACCACCAAACCTGTTCGCTGAAATGTATCCGGAGCAATTAGATGTATCTCATGTAGAGGGAAAATCCATACTAGAGGAAATAGAAAGTAAGGAAAGAGGCGAGTTCCAATTCAGGGGTCAATCTGATGCGAATCGTGCCCGCTTCTTACCTCCTCTGCCTTATCACGGTTCATACTCTAAGGGCAACGCACGTGGATCATTCGAACCTCAGCCGGATGTGAGAGAAGTTGGGGAACAGCAACTCTCCAGACAGAGTGAAGTTGCTCTGTCGAAACCTATGAAACAAATGCCTGTTGCTGCTGCTGCCGCTGCAGCGGCAGCTGTTGTTGCTTCTTCGATGGTAGTAGCTGCAGCCAAGACTAACTCTCATACCAACCTCCCTGTAGCAGCTGCTGCCACTGCCACAGCTGCAGCAGTGGTAGCAACAACTGCAGCTGTCAGTAGGCAACACGAGGCACTAGGAGGTATATACAACTTGTCAACAAATCGTTTGTTCCATTTTGGTAACAACATGAAAATTTGGAGAGATGTGCCATTCACCAGTTAATTCTGTTGTCTTCCTTATTCATGTAGACCGTGGAAGAGTTGATGGAGATGCTGATACTGCCATTTATGAGCACCAGCAAAGTGGTGATCAAGAGCATGAAGCGCTAGGAGCAAATTCAGAGGGTGAAAGAATATCAGATAGGTCAAGCGGTAATGATAGCGCTAAATCAGATGCGACACTTGATGATGTGGCAGATTGTGAGATTCCATGGGAGGATATCGCCTTGGGTGAGCGTATCGGACTTGGTATGACCTGCATTATGTTTTACCAAACTTGAAGCTTCTGTTGTGTAGGTGATTTAAACTCTGTTATCTGACACTTCTCATAATCTCTATGTTCTAGGATCCTATGGAGAGGTCTATCGTGGAGAGTGGCATGGAACTGTAAGTTCATTATCCTTGTGCCAATTGGGGTTTCATTTAATTTATTTTGGGGTTGGTTCAAAAGAAATTTTACGTGGTATTTGTTTCCTTCACGCATAAAAAGGCAGAGCTTTCTTTTTTATCTAGCTGAATAACTAGATTGATTGCAACTTAAAGCTAACAGATCCAAATTGCGGGTCGAATATTCAAGAACTTAATAATGAGAAGATTCCTTAATCTTTTGGCAACTCTCTTGTGGATCAAATTTGCATTACATTCTAGACACTGTTTACACTTGAGAATCTGCTTAAATTTCTGTATTTCAAATTTGATATGATGGGCCCTTCCCTGGACCCGCGCATAGCGGGAGCTTAATGCACCGGGCTGTCCTTTTTATTTTATTTTATATGATGATGTCTCTGCTTTTCGACTGCTGAGTTATTTGCTGAACCTGTCTGGTTCTGGGTCAATGCATTTGTAGCATGCACGTAATCTTGTACAATAGCTTCTGTTATTCATTCATTCATTACAGTCATCAACTATAAATGAAAACAAATAGACTGCACTTAAGTGTTCCTTATTTTCTTCAACTTGAAGTAATACAAAAAAGATTAAGCCTTCTTATTTTCAGGAAGTTGCTGTGAAGAAGTTCCTGGATCAAGATATAACCGGTGACTCCCTCGAAGAATTTAGAAGTGAGGTATTACCCTCGTCTAACATAGGCCACTATCAGTGTTCTTAAATATTACAACACTTGAAACTATCATCATGCCCCCAGAGATCTTACTCTTGAATAAGTTTTAAAAGCTGATGGCAAAATCTTGGAGGGAATAATTTTCAGTTAAATGCACAATTAGAACTATAGCTGCAAGCCTGTGACAGAAGCTCTGGTTTTAAGTCAAATGCACATATTGAGAGAAACATTCACATATTCAAAGGAAAATGTAAAAAGAAGTATGAAATCGTATGATCAATAGTTCCTTTGTAATTCTTATCAATTTTCTAGTCGACGCCCCAGTGTCTTGTTGCTCAGCTATATATACCAGAGGTCTCGAGTCCGCGTTCGTACTCTTGCCTTTTCTTATGACTAACTTGGATTATTAAAAGAAACTACACTATCAAACACAGTAGTAAGTTTAAGATTTTAAATCTAGTCTAGTATTGCATAAAACGGAAGAAACAGCAGTCTTCATGCATTGCATCACCGCTGGAATCCGAACTCCTCCTCTTGCGTTTAAAATCACACTTGTATTCCCTTTATGCCCTAATTAATCCTTTTCATTAATTTCCACATAATGTGAATTCCTCAGGTTCAATTTTAGCATAATCTTAACTTACTGAAAACAGTTTTGTTGCTTTTAGCATACTCCTACCTGACCAGAGGATTCTTCTATCTGTTAAGCAAAAAAGTTCAAAGGACAAATACGTACCAGATACTTTATCCGAACTGTATTCCAACATTACTTGGAACAAATATATAGCAATACACAACCTGATATTTAGTATTCTTTTCTGTTTTGGTTGGCTTCATCAAAATTTCAAGTAACCAGAAAACTGAAAAACTTTTGTCACTTTGTTTCCTAACTCATACCTGATGAAACATGGGTATTTAGTTCTTCTTTTCCTGATCACATTTATAATCTCCTACGGGCTTTTCTTGCTGTAAGTCGTGGTAATGAATTATCAAATATATATACATAGCATGATGTCCGGTCATCAATTAACAGTTCTGCCGTACTATTGTTAAAGCTGGTGAACATTTTTGTTCTTGAGGTAATTCGGGTTTAACTTTAAACTGTCTTCTGGATAAGAGATGACTCGGCAAGGAATTATCATTTGTATCATATAGCAAGGTGGTATAATTATTTATTTTAACTTCAAAGAAAAATAGTTTTACTTTTTTTATAGTTCTGCTGCATTATTATCAAAGCCGACGAAAGTTTTCATGGGATTTTTTTTCTGAAGGGAGTCGCCGAAGGTATTGTGTGCAACAATCCATTTTAATCACTTTCCGAATTCTGACACTAAACCAATCCAGTTTCCCCTAGCTGTGATGATAGCATTACAGTGCTTCATCTTCTGATGTGTTGCTTACCTTAACTTCTGGATTGCAATTTATTGTATACTCTAAATTCATCTTGTGGCTTGCAAGGTGCGGATCATGAAAAGGCTCAGGCATCCGAATGTTGTTTTATTCATGGGGGCTGTCACTCGTTCTCCACATCTTTCAATTGTTACTGAGTTTCTTCATCGGTATGTTAAATACTACGGGAAATTTAGAGATAATTGAAATATACCTCACTTTTATGGTGATTTTGGTCGTTAGTTTATGTGAAGTGGTGGTTTATATGTTAACCTGGAAATCTGAAATAGAACCACCAGTCTGCTGGAAATTTGGACTGTGGTAATGATAACTTGGATTCAATTTTTTTTTTGGTCTGCAGAGGCAGTTTATACAGATTAATCCATCGACCCAACAATCAGTTAGATGAGCGAAGAAGGTTGAGGATGGCTCTTGATGCTGTATGATCACACTTTTTTCATTTTTAATTTCTCCATATGTGAAGCCATCTACATTAGTTTTTGACTTTCTGATCTGTGTGCTTTACTAAACTAACAGGCTCGAGGGATGAACTATCTACACAACTGCACACCCATGATAGTTCATCGAGATTTGAAGTCTCCAAATCTCCTAGTAGATAAGAACTGGGTTGTGAAGGTGGAATTCCGTTAACTCTTAAAACTAGGGAATGTTGCTGCTTGCTTTTCACTAAGAATCCATGTGATTCGTTTTGATTTTTTCTGTCTCTAGGTATGTGATTTTGGACTGTCAAGAATGAAGCACAGCACATTTCTTTCATCCAGGTCGACTGCTGGGACGGTAAGCAGGACAGTTGAAATCTATTGGTTTTCTGTTTGAACTTCAATATACTTGCTCCTTGTTGCATTCTAGAGCTGCTGGTCTTGCCAATATAACTCAAACCGATGATTGATATTTCTCTTATATATTGTGTTTTTTGTTCCACACCATGCCTGGGTATTTCTTTGGGGAGCCTTTCTTGATGTAAATTGTAATGCTTCTGTCCTGTATACTGGCTAATAATTGCACGTCTTTTTTATCAGCCCTTCAGAAGATAAGGTCAATGCTGTTGGTCCTTATACTCTCTGGCCTTTGAAGATGTTTTTTTTGCCATTTTCTCCTGAAAAAATGTTGTTGCTATGATCCATGGTTCGGAAAATAAAAATTCATGAGAGGTTACCTTCAGGGAAGAGTGTCTAGGCTGCCAATTCTATATTTTAGTTTTTCATCTATATGATTTCAGATTTGTGAAAAAATAATCACAAAGCCAGCTTCTATTTGATATTACTTTCTGCTGGTTTATTGATCTTATATTAAAAATTAAAGTTTCTCTGGATATTTCAAGGTAATTAGCTACTTTATAGGAATATACTTGCTCATGATGGTAATTGGTAAACATGCCAATTTTGATAAGAAACAAAGCTGTACTATCTGGTATTTTCGTGAAAGGCACTGTGTAGTTAAGCTTTTTGCAGCACACGTTTGCGATAACGAGGATAGAAAGTTAACAATGGCAGTAGTACACCGATTTCCTTTAGACCTGCAGAGGTGTAGCATGTGATATATTTTTTTTATGAGTTGAGTTAACATGCATCGAAGTATAAAATTTTGGTTATTTAGTGCAGATTAGCCACTGTTATGCTTGCTTAGAGATCTTTTAAGTGTTTTTATGTACTTTTGGAATGTGAAACATTTGATTGGTTTCTATGTTTTGCTATATATGTAGTGGTTTTCCACATCAGCTCTCATAATTCTTTGAGTCATTTTGTTTCTCAGGCAGAGTGGATGGCCCCAGAAGTGCTGAGAAATGAACCTTCCAATGAAAAGTATGTCTAAACAAATGGTTTAGAAAAATTTCAGGCAATATAGGGTGACATTTTCAAAAATAAATTCTGTGTATTTCTTCCTGGTGTATGATGCTGATGTTGGACTATTAAACTGTGCGCTGCAGATGTGATGTATATAGCTTTGGCGTCATACTATGGGAGCTCTGTACTTTGCAGCAACCATGGGGAGGAATGAATCCAATGCAAGTTGTTGGTGCTGTGGGATTTCAGCACCGACGTCTTGACATACCAGAGGATATGGATCTGGCTATTGCAGACATTATCAGGAAATGCTGGCAAACGTGAGTATCTATAATGTTTCGGTCCTGTGGCAACCAGCTTGTAGATTTTTTAATTATCTTTTCTGGAATTTCGGTCAGGCGTCCTGCTGGTTGTAAATTTTTAGTTGATGCTTTTCTGAATACAACATAAAGATACAGATGATTCATATAGCCAACCATGACTAGTTCAGGAAAAACATAGATGATTAAACGATGTGCTTTTCTACGTGCAGAGATCCAAGGTTACGGCCTTCATTTGCTGAGATTATGGCTGCTTTGAAACCACTACAAAAGCCTATAAGTTCCCAGGCACCAAGACCACCGGCTGGCAGAGGTCCGATAAAGGGTCAGCCATCGCGAATCGTAGAAGATCCAACTGCAGATCAGGGTCAGTGAAGGAGGAAAGGGGAGTATCTCTTGTTTCAAAGGATGACAAGTGTAAATTTGTGCACAAGAAACTAAAGATGGCCTCAAAAGATCCTGACAAATACATTACTTCATATTGAGCCAATGGTGATTCTTTTGTTTCATCTTTTTAGTATTTTTGGCAGTGTTCCCCAGTCCTGAAAATTGTCTATCTGCCCTTGTATATTCATTTTGAAATTCTCTCGTGTAATTAAAAAGGAAAGTGTTGCTGAAAAAGAAGCTCAAACTCTTCTCTTCAATAAGCGTTAACTAACCCAAACGCAAAGACTGCACTCCCTCAGTCCCAAGTTATACCGGCGGTGTTCGGATTGTGTCAAAACGATTTTTTCTTTGAGCATGATTTTTTCATGTTTTTTAAATATTTTAAATTGTTAATTATTTGACTTATAGTACTTTTTACATAATTTTTAGATATGTAAATTTTATTTTAAAATATTTAAGATTTGATGGCTAAATTCACAATTAAAATTGAGTAATTTGATTCTCGAAATACGAATTGTGCCACATAATTAGAGCATAGAAGTTATAAACAATGGGGTAATGTGCATGTTATACACTTTCTCAAGGACAGAAGTACGGTATTGAAATCAGTAGTTGCTCCAAATATATAATACCATCAGTGAAGTTACATGTTTAAAAGGTGGTCAATTGATCAATTTTCGTCCAAAAGTTAACGTATATCAAAATCTGAACACCCTTGGATATCTTTTAAATCAGTGAAGAAGTGTAAAACAAAAGGAAGGAATCAAAGTACTAGCTAGAGAAAATTAAATGAGAAAAGATTTGGGTAGGAAGACAGAAGACAAGTCAAAAGCAGCAAAATTCAACAACAAATCCTAACCACACACAAAAGCCAGTAGATTATGAGGACAATACTAGTGGTGACGTAGTAGGGATTTTTAACATTCTCAATTACCCAATATAGTAAGGATTCCATTAAACAGTAGTACGTACCATTTGTCGGAAGAGTCATCAATGGGGACAGTAATCGACTCCCATTTCTTGGGACTAACTGCCATTGTTACAGTAACCACCTCCTTACTTTTTCTTCATTCTTTCTTCCTTTACACCCTTTACAAACAAAGAAAATCTCTCTAATTAATTCACACTTTGATATCTTTTTGTTGGCAGGTTGGTTACCAGTTTATCTTTTTTATAATTACAGCACTCCTCAAGTTTGATAAAGTCACTGACTTCGCGGGTAAGAATGTTTGTCCTCTAAAACTATGTTTAGTGTAATCAATATAATAGTTTGAAATTTGTTTTACTTAAAGAATAACTGCTTTGTGCCTATTTTGGAGCTTTTCATAGTCAAGTAAAAGGTGTGTTGGTAGCAAGATCAGCACGCCTTGTTCCTTGAAATTTGCATTTAAGAATAAAGAATCCATTTGTGGGTGCAATAAGACTTTGTATTCTCAAATGATATCACAGGGATTTGCATTTATTGTGGAATAAGACCCAAGCCCATGGTACACATTGTCTGTTTGGGGCCTAGGCCCGTACGGATTTGTCTTTCGGGCCATGCCACCTCAAGCCTCAAAAGCGCGCGTACCATGTGAACTTGTGTCATTCCTTATAAAGCTCTTCACTTTCTCAGCATCTCTCCCGTATTTTGCCGATGTAAGATTCGCCTAGGATATCACAGATATCAAAGGGATTTGCATTTATTTTTGAAGTTCACCATGTTACTGCTAAAAGAAGCTCAATTATGAACCATGATTTATCACTTTTTGTTAATGATGTCTGTCATTTTCTCATTATCTTCACACAGGAGGTACAAATTTCATTGTGCTTGCTGCTTTAACTTTGATACTAAAGGGTTCATGGAATTTTCGACAGGTAAGTCATTTTCTTCAGTTTCTGATTTAATTTTGCAGTTTGTCTCATTTGTTCAAGTTATTTTTGTTGACATATCTCCCCCAGCCCCCACACAAGAGAATAGAAAGAAAAGCAGCTTCCCTTCCTCTTTGTCCCATCTAACTTTAGTCAGTCGAGATGGGAACTTTGCTTTCAACAAGCACTTCCATGCTTTGAAATGAACAGCATTACTTCTCCACTTTGAGAATTTCTTGCTCCAATGAAGTCAATCTTACGAGCTTTTAAGTTCTTGTTGCACATATTGGCAGCATTTTGTGCATATTTGGATCAAGAATGAGCTTAAATACATAATTAAGCATTCCCCAAAGTTGTTGCATATATATTTTTTTAAACTCTAGCTTATCTTTCAGGTGGTTTTGTCTGTGTTTGTCGTGATATGGGGCCTTCGACTCGGGCTATTTCTATTAATGAGGTGAGGTTGCCATTTTATTGTGTGTCATGTGTTAGTATTTTCAAGAAGCAGATAATTGCTCTTTTCACATTAGAGCCTAATTCTGTCTTCTCATAATTCCAGATTCACAAAATCCTCTTACCTTGTTTCCATGCTCTAATTGTATGTATAGCATCCTATTTTTGTAACTTAATGTTACACTGTGTGGATAGTACTGAAACACCGTCTGATAAATACTCTTAACGGTACCACCTCCACATTTAAGTTTCTGTCGAAATGTTTCCTCTGCTTCTTTACAGCATGAGCAGTCGAGCAGTCTCTATCTTTAATTCTCAACTTCATATACTAGTGTCGACTTTCACTTGCACTTCTAGGCCTCTTTCCACATTAGTGAATGTTTTAATCAGGATATTACAGTGGAGATATCCTTTTTCCTTTGAGAAAAGATAATGCACACATCTTAAAGTCACATTGGAGGTGTGTTGAATGCAATAGCTCAATCTTGCACAAGTGATATGATATTTCAGTTTGCTTGATTACAAAATTATTGTGTTCTGTAGAAAAACCAGAGAGGAATGTTCGTAACAGATACTAATTGCCCTTTTTGTTCTAATCAGGATATTACAGTGGGGCGAGGATAGACGTTTTGATGATAAGCGTGATAATCTGGGTAAATTGGCACTATTTTGGATATTTCAGGTTCTGTTTCCTTTTCAAAACCATCTTACCAAATTATCATGCATATCCTGGTTTTATGCTTACAGCAAGATAAGATTTTTCTCACTTAATATGAATCATAGTTTCATTTCCATTACAGGCAATCTGGGTATGGACTGTTAGTTTACCGGTAACAGTTGTTAATGCAAGTAACCACCAGCCATCTCTTCAAGCAGTAGACATTATTGGTTGGATTATGTGGTCTATTGGATTTTCAGTGGAGAATACAGCTGACCAACAAAAGTTGGCATTCAAGAACTCCCCAGAGAATAGAGGAAAGTGGTGTAATGTTGGACTTTGGAAGTATTCCCGTCATCCAAACTATTTTGGCGAGGTCAGATTTTCAATTTTCTCTTTATATTGCTGGGATATAGAAATTTGATGTCCTCGGGGCTAAACATGTCGGATCTAGAGTTCTCTTGCTTCTGTGCTGAGAATGTTTCATACACAAGCATTATTGTACCACAAAGGAATGTTTTGATCTCTATATGATCCTACTTATCTTCCTAAGAAATATTCCCTTCATTCAAATATTGAAGGGGAGCCTTGGCTTAACTAGTAAAGTTACTGCCGTGTGACCAGGAAAACACGGGTTCGAGTTGCGGAAACAGCCTCTTGCAAAATGCAGGGTAAGGCAGCAGACAATAGACCCTTGTGGTCCGGTCCTTCCCTGGACCCCGCGCATAGCGGGAGCTTAGTGCACCGGGCTGCCCCTTATTCAAATATCAGGTCCTACTTCCCTTTTCGGTTGGTGGCGATATGATGTCTATTTTTCTTAAATGGAATGTTTTAGATTAGAAGCACATGGAACGTTTCAATCTTCCTGTAAAGTAATTTTCAACTCTACAGCTCTACTATGTTTACATTTTTTAGAATACCATAGTTTTTAACTTCCTCTGCCCAGTCAACATAGGACTAGTAATGTGGGACAATGGGAATAATACGAACTCATAGCAACAAGTTGTCAATTTACACAGTGCTGTGCACAAATCAAATCCTGAAGCTTACAACTCCTTGGTTTCAACCACACAATATTTGTTTATCCTTTCATGATGTGTTTATTTCATGTCTCGAGCAATGATACATTGCCTCTTTTGGCGAGCAGGGAGTGGTGAGGGGTCCTTTTTCTGCATAATGAGCTGAAGTGGTTATATGTCAAAAAATTGAAAGGATAGAGTTTTTTTGGTTTGGTTGGTTAGACGGCTGAGGCAAATCAATAAGATTTTCTGCTTTAGGCTACCAATGTAATTATGTTTTCTCCGCATAACAAGTGTTGCGTTTCACATGAAGAGTAAGGAAACGCTTATTTGAATTCTTGAAATCTTCATTTCTTGGTTGTATCTTTTCATCTTTTTCCAGTTTCATCTATCATTAAACTACATCGTGCTTTTTTACTTGTCTTCAGATCCTTCTGTGGTGGGGAATATTTGTGGCTTCGACACCAGTGCTTGAGGGTGCTGAATGGCTCGTTATTCTTGGACCAGTATTCTTGACATTGCTGCTTCTTTTTGTTAGTGGCATACCCCTGCTTGAGGTGCTATCGTTGACTTATTTCTTTTGACTACCGCATGTGCCCCTTCAAACATGAACTTATACCATTAAAGTGTACATTAAACAGGAATCAGCGGACAAGAAACATGGAAATGTGGCTGAATATAGAGTATATAAGAGGACAACAAGGTCAGCACATAGATTCTAACTGCTTTTTTCCTGATTATTGATGGAAAATGGTAACATTGATTTGAAAAATTTGAATGTTTCAGCCCTCTCATTCTGCTGCCCCCTGGATTATACGGAAAGCTTCCTCCATGGTTCAAAACTGTATTCCTTTTTGAGTTTCCTTTTTACAGTCGCAATCTTGCCCAGGAAGAGTTAAGCTGGTAAAACTTCGATCTTTTACTATGGAAATTTTCACGGTTTAAATATGGTTATCTCAATTAATTTTCATAGCTTCGTATGTTATTATGATCTCTTTAGGTTGTTAGTCTTCACTTCAGTTAACGGAAAGGACTCACTTTGACTTGAGTAAAGTTGTCTTTGTATGCTCTACAAGTTTGTTAGCGGATATAGTGTTTACCTTGTTTTTGCTGGACAGGAGCCTCGAATTTTGTACTATTCAGATTCAATCTGAACCTTCTTTGAGATTCTAATGACTTAAAGCTTTTTTCTAAAGATAGAGCTTGGAAAAATAGAAAGATGAGAAAGATGACAAGATAGACTATTTACCTGAACTAGTTTAGCTGTTGCACATGTCTGTTCTAGCGCAGAAAGATATTAAAAGAAAAAGAAAAAACAAGAAAAATAGTGTCATTAAGATGTGCAAAACACACAAAAGGGATCTAATAAATAGAAATTCTGTCTGAACATGCTTTCTAAAAAATCCAAAATCTTGCTTGTTTTCTCTCTTTAGTGAAGGCTGCATACAATAGACTATTGCAGTCCGGCTTTTCTTCGGATCCCGTGAATGGCGGGAGCTTAATGCACCGGACTGCCCTTTAGTGACTTGAGAGCATAACAGCTCTGATACTTTTAGATACTTTAGCTTGTTTCAACTTGCGAATTTGCATCCTCTGCATTAGTAATTTGGTTCATGTGCTTCTGATTTTGCTTATTTTCTACATTCAACTTTATGCAGATGATCTTCTTAGGAAATTATAAGGAAAGTTGATATTCTCTGTGAGGTACAGAGCTGAAACTTGCACGTTAGCATGCAAGATAGCAACATTGCTTGCTGAGTTACAACTGAATTCTCAACTACTATATATTCAGTAGTTTATTCTTCTTCATTCCACTTCATCTTTTTGGTTCCTTTTGCTTACTCTCATCCTACTTATCCTCTTGTTCGTCATTTGTATGTCTAATTTTGCATTTACATTTGGTATTGTGTAGTTACTTCTCTGTCATTGTAACTTGAAATGTTTTGTGTTGGAAAATTAATTCAAAGTTATAATGGGAAATCAAAAATTGGTTAGGATTTGGTATTTGCAAGTTTATTTTAATTCATGTTTAAATAGGATTTGTAAACAGAATTATATAGGAATAAATTTTCATATTTCCGGTTGAAATAGGCAATCGTACTATTATAAATAGGGGTATTGGTAGCTTATTTTATTTGTGAAGATTTATGGAGAACTTGTGGAGATCATTCAGAGATTTAATAAATTGCTTTTTTTTCAAAATTCAAGTGTTTGGCCAAGCTTTTAGATGGAAAAAAAAAATGCTTTTGAGCATAAGCAGAAAAAAGTAGCTTATCTCCAAAAACACTTTTTGGAAAAATACTTTTGAGAAAAATATATTTAGTAGCAGTTTTTAAAAGCTTGGTCAAATTGCTGCTCAAACATGCTTTTCAAATTAATTAGCCAAACACAAATTGATTCTTACCAAAAATACTTTTGAGAAAAGCACTTTTGAAAGAAAAAAAAATAACAAGCCAATAAAATCCCACAAGTAGGGTCTGAAAAGGATAATTATGCAGATCTTATCCTCTACCTAATGAAGGTAGAGAAGCAAAAACACTTACCAAAATGAGCTAATATTTGCAGCTTGACCAAACAACAGGCAGCAACAATATTAATAAAGTTTGTAAATGCTGTAACAGTAAAAGATATAACAAAAAGCAAAAAAATAGACTGTTCCACAGAAGTCAGAGATTCCTAACCTCAAAATTTTAACTTGCAAGAAAAAGAAACTAGTTGTAACTCTTACACAATTTGAACACTGAAATAAAACAAAGTATGATAAATTCAATCCTAGAGTACTGGAGTAGTAATAAACTACTTAAAATCAATTAGACGTGCTACTAAAATTTAAAAATAAATGTGAGGAAATCTATTGATATTCTCCAAATATACTAAGCCAAAAATTAACTGTCCTCGGCAGCAGCAGCAATCAGGGGCGGCTCAAGCATTTTAGTGGTCTAAAGTTAAAATTTATTTGGAGGTCTTAAATTTAAAAAGTAAAATATATTGAAGGAATATTCTTCGAAATTCAAGTATCCATATTGCAGATACCTTCGACTTCCGAAAAAAATTTAAGTTATATATTACTCTCTCCGTTTACTTTTAATCGTCCATTTTGAATTTTTCACGCCAAACCTTTTTATATTATCAATTACTACTTATTGTACTTATATCGATTCATCTCATTGTGTAAATTGTGCAGCTTTTCTCATCTCCCACATTTCTCCAAAATACATAGTTTGGAGAAAAGCAAATTATAGCTTTGATTATTTAGGCCATTGGCAAAAATGTTCATCATGAAAACTAATTGTACGTGACCTCTCCCAAAAGTGTCATATTTTTGCAATTTTTTGGAAAAGGGGTATAGAATGTAGTGATTCTTTTCTCATAAGACGAACGGAGTATATTAAACGCAAAAATAAGAAGAATTAAGAAATTAGTATGAATTACCACAAAAATTCTAAATAAGGAAATAGGTATGATGAATAAATAAGGAAATTTAGTGTGAATTACTAAAATTTTAAATAAGGAAATAAGTATGAATCTCTTTTATTTTTTCTTTCTCAACTATTGTAAAGGTAACAATTTACTGCAGTTTGTTAATTTAACAGGTTATAGTAAATAATGTACGACTTTTGCAATAATATTATTCCAAATTACTTTTCACAAATTACGGAGTATTTTTTGGATGTTGGGCTGACAATTATTGGAAATGATGTATAATATTTAGGAAATATTGTAATTTCGCTGATGTTGACAGCTTGAAATTGAGGCAGTGCAATTCAAATTTCTTGGGGAGTTGAAATTTTCTCAAAGTTCAGTGTTTTGTTTTGTATACAATGGAAAGGGTTGATGATTCTAAGGAGTTTATCCACCTTTTTGTTTTCAAATATCACATTAGTAGAGGAAGAGGGTCATTAAGATTTTAAATGTTGCATCCAGCCATCAAAAGATTCCATTGAGGC
Source organism: Nicotiana obtusifolia (assembly GCA_002018475.1). Classification (NCBI taxonomy): domain Eukaryota; kingdom Viridiplantae; phylum Streptophyta; class Magnoliopsida; order Solanales; family Solanaceae; genus Nicotiana; species Nicotiana obtusifolia. The sequence continues at coordinate 45,868 of MCJB01020395.1, forward strand.
AAGATTAGAGTGTAATTACAATGGATCCAAAAAATAAACTTTATTCCTAAAGCGGCTAAACTGGCATGAAGGGGAACTTCAGCAACTATGGAAAAACAAATAATCACCAGCTTACAACAAGTATCTCCTAACATTCAAATCACTGGAAACCTTGTTTGTCAAAGTGGTGTCTTTGTAATTCCTTGTAGACAACATATAGTTTCAAGGGACTTCTCCAGTTCTCCTACCATATAGTTTGTCAAAGTGGTTGTTATGTTTTTACTGGTGGTCGGACATGGTGTAGGGAATCGAATGATTCAAGAACGATTCCAACACTTTGGAGAGATCGTTGGCAGACATTTTCATCATGTTTTAATAGCATGTTTGAAATTGGCTATGGATATTATTAAGCCAAAAGATTCAACCTTTTCTGATATTAATCCTAAAATAAGAGAAGATGATAGGTATCAGCCTTATTTTAAAAATTGCATTGGAGCTATAGATGGTGCACACGTGCCTTGTATTGTTCGCTCTAAGGAACAAATCAAATACATTGGTAGAAAAGGCTTCACTTCACAAAACATAATGGCTGTATGTGATTGGGACATGTGCTTCACATTTGTATGGCCTAGGTGGGAAGGTACTGCACATGATGCTAGAATATTTGATCAAGCACTTAGAAGGCAAAACCTTAACTTTCCTCATCCTCCATCAGGTAAGCAACACTAATACTATGCCTGGTGTTAGTTTAATATGTAGATTTTATTTTTATTCATCTTAATTAACTCTTTTTTACTTGGTGTAGGCAAATATTATTCAGTTGATTCAGGCTATCCAACAACGATGGGTTATTTAGGACCGTATAAGGGTGAGCGATATCATCTCCCGGATTTCAAGCGCAACTCTAGTTTTAGAAATTCAAATGAAACATTCAATTTTTTTTACTCCAGTCTTCGATGTACAATTGAAAGAACATTTGGAATCTGGAAAAATAGATTTTCTATTTTACGCTCAATGCCATCTTTCAAGTTTGACACTCAGACATCTTGTTACAACTACCATGGCTATACATAATTTCATCCGACGACGATCTTCTACTGATATGGAATTCAACTATTATGCTAATGGAGACATTACTGTAGAGATTGAGGAAGGAGATGGGCCTTCTGGTATTCCTTTAGAAATGCAAGACAAGTCTTCTACTATTATGGAGGCATTGCGTGATAAAATTAGAGATGAAATTATTGAGAAATATTATCATGTGTGAGTGACTTTGCTTATTATTTCATGGTGTAAATAACAAGTAATTATACTAGATAATATTATTGCTTTGGTATAACTATATATATTACAATGATTTTATTTAGTATGTATGTTTACTTTATGTTTATATTTTACTTAAATTAAATAAAAAATAATAACAGTCTCTAATAATAAATATTAAAATTTATTTTTCTTTTTAAAATAACTATAAAAGTTTGGTACTATCCTTTTTGGTAATTTGACACTCAAAAGTACTTTTTATAAAGATTGGTCAAACACAATTTGTTCATCAAATATTGTAAAAAGTACTTCTTCAATGAATTGGCCAAACACAAATTATTTTTGAAAAAAGTACTTTTCAAAATAAGCAGATTTTGACAGCTTGGCCAAACGGGCTCTAAATAATGTACGACTTTTGCTAATAATATTATTCCAAATTACTTTTCACAACTTTCAAAACGGCCAACCGCTTAGAGTTCTAAAATTAGATTTTCTAAAGCAAAGCAAGAGTAGATTTTCTTAGATGGAACATTAAACATTAATTGTCTGTTACCAATTAATTAGTTGAATGATCTTTTCCATTATCTCAGGCATTACTCGCCTACCTTTTTCTGTATGTTGACTCAATAAAAGTTACACTGTTGCTTTATGACTTGATCAGGAAAAAAATAAAAATCAAGAAGACGTATAGGCATAATTACAATAGCTTCAGGAAAATCTCTCCATAATAAGATAATAAAACTAAATTTTTCGTAACCAACTATACTATTACATAATTAAGTACTCTTAACCTCAAAACATCAACTTTCAAGAATAGAAACTAATTATAACTCTTACGCAATTCGACTGTTGAAATAAAATAAAATCAAATATTTTAGAATCCTAAAGTAGTAGTAATAATTAAACTACTACTTAAAAATCAACTAAACCTACTAATAAAATAATCCTCCGCAGAAGGATTGCCAAATAAAAGTGAGGCCAAGTCTCACACAAAGGGCAATTGCAGAGATTTTGAGGAATATATCTAACATATGTGGTAAACAAGTTGGTGGTTTTATTGCAAGGGAACACATGACACTTATTACAAATATTTCTACCAACACGAAGAAGATGAAGCAAAAGCATGTTGGAAAACCTAGACAAACTCCTTCACATCCTTCCTCTATATCTGCCATTTTTACTTCATATTGAGAGCTTAGAATTTGAGGGATATTTATAGGAGAAAAAGAGTCAAGAACGTACGAATTAATTAGACGCATAAATAAGAGGGAAATAATTATTTAATAATAGTTTAAATATGGAAGTAAGTAAATAAATAAAAGTATAAATAAGGAAATAAGTATATATGAAGAATGGATAAGGAAAATTTGTGTGTATTACAAGAAAGAGTAAATAAGGAAATGAATATGAATCTCTTTTCTCTGCGTAAGGTAACAATTAAGCAGCCGCTTGTTTAGAGACTAATACTTCATTAATGTTACTTATATCTCCTTCATTAATTTGAAGGGGTATTCCTTTTTTGCTTCATGAGTTGGTGTAATTAATTGCTTCTTCCATCTTTGGTTCCACACTTTTCCTCCTCATAATTTCACGTATGTTGAAGGAATATTCTTCGAATTTCACATCGGATAAACAACTTATTGGGATGGATCTCACTCCGGTTCAACTATAAAAACTAGCTAAAGAAGCGATTCAACTTATTATTAGAATCCGAACTTGATGGTTAAACTCGCTATACTGAGAAGGAGGTCCTATAAAAAATAGCTCGATCCCAAGATAATAAAAAGCTTCGCACCTCTTATTATTATTATTATTATTATTATTATTATTATTATTATTATTATTATTATTATTAACGAAAAGAAAAGGTCTTTTTAATTCAAAATCCCAACTGTGACATCTCTTCGTTCTTTTTACGAGCGATATGGGACTCTTCAACAGATACTTTCGTGAAAGATTTAAGTTATATATTGTACATAAACTCAATGTAAATAATTTTGTACACAAATCTTTACAATTTAACATGCTATAGTAAATTATGTACTTTTTTTAGATTATTAATTAATACTTAATGTAAGAGTTACTTACGTTTCATCTCATTGCGTAAAATGTAAATATATTGATAATGTATACAACTTTTCTAATCTTCCACACCTCTCCAAAATACATAATTTGGAGAAAAGTAAAGCATAGCTTTGATTGTTTAGGCCATTACCAAAGATATTCATCACGAAAATAATTGTACATATGTTTTTATTCAGCCTCAATTTATGTAACGCTATTTTTCATTATTCCAAACCGCGGATTAAAGCATATAAATATTTACGTTAAAATAACCCACACTATCAAAGAAAATATCAACACAAGGTGTGCTATAGTAATTTTGGATTCGAACTTGAAAAAAAATTAATTTGTATCCTCACCTTATAGGCAAATTTAGGATTTAAATTTTAGAGGTTCAATCTTCAAAGTTCTTATCATTGAACCTATTATATTTGTAAAATTATGAGTTGATATCTATTATTTGTTGCATTTTTCGTGATACCTTTACATATAAATTTATTATCTACGCTGAAAGTATTGGGTTCAGATAAAATCGGTGACAGCAGAGGCATATCTAGGTTAAGGGGTATGTTCACGTGAATCCATACTCCTCTCCCAAAATCATGTATAACAATGTCATTTTTCTTCAAAATTATTTAAATGTATGTGTGTGCACTCATGCTCAAAAACTCCTAGGATGCAATTATTATTAGGTGCACCTCTACAAGTGACATTGGTAGTTCAAATCCCACTTCAAATGGGCTTATTTTTAATACGGAGTATAGATATATATGTGTGAAACTTACTAAAATTTTAAAAAGAATATAATTTTGAACCTATAATTTCAAAAGTGTAGTGGGTTCATGGTAAAAGAGTAAAGTTAAACCCGTCAAGTATAAATTCTAAATTTACCTTTTCACAACAGTACATCTATCCTCTTGAAATCTTGAATCCGCCTCCGGAAGAAATGTATTCACGATCAAACCACTCTTATACTAGTTCTTACCTCACCCTCCTTTCACTTAAAGGGAAAGCCAAAGAACGGGACTTGCTTGAACCCACTCCTTCCTTTCGGCTCCATGCAGAAAAGCCTGATTATAAAATGACATTACCACTATATATCATTTCTGGTAATATGAAATTCTATATAATACTGATTATGATCAGTATATTTTAATATTTTTTATACTTATGTTCTTTCCTTTTTTTTCTTTCTGTTATACTAGCGGCACAAATCTTTACTAAACAACACAACTCAGAATTAATCCGTTCAATAAATTCAGAATATCAGCTACTTAAAACAAAAACTTATTATCCACATTAAAATTCTACATAGACTAGTAGTGGACAAAAGCTGATAGGAAATCAAGAAGGTTGTGCCACTTATTAGATCAAAAACAAATTACACACTACCAAAGGATGCCCCAAAATCCAATGTACCTTTATCAGCCACGCAAACAACGGGAAAGGGAGTAAAATGTTTTTGCTCTTTTTCAAGAATTCATCTTTTAGTATTAATTAATAATAAAATTGACCATATTAATCTTAATTTACTCATTAAAAATATAACAAACTAATCTTAGGCTCTTTACCCCAAAGAGAACTTTCTAAAGAAAAAAGTTATTTTATTATTGATATCTGAAAAAATCAAATATTATAGAGCACAAAAAAAAAAAATCACTTAAAGTGAACCGGAGGGAGTATATTAGTAGGCAACAATCAATGTAAAAAATTCCGTACACAATCTTTATATTCTAACAGGTTATAATAAATTATGTACTACTTTTATTTGGATTACCAGTAATACTTATTGTAATAACTACTCATGATTCATCTCATTGTGTAAATACGATGATAATGTATATAACTTTAGAAATAATCCTTCTATCTGCACGACGCTTTTATAATCTTCCACATTCACTACTCTAATAGAAGTACCCAAAACTCATAGTTTGGAGAAAAGCAAATTAAAACATATCTTTGAGTGCGTATATCATCCACTTAAAGTTATAAAACAGCCCATTATCCTATTAGATTTTCCAAAGCAATATAATTGTAGAGAGAAAGATAACAAAACTAAATTCTCCGTAATCAACTATAGTAAAACTAGACTATCACATAAGACATCAACTTGGAAGAAAAAAAACTAATTGTAACTCTTAAACAATTCGAAAGCTGAAATAAAAACAAAATAATTTAGAATCCTAATGTCCTAATAATAACTAAAAGTTGCAGTAAATAATTGATCTTCTCTTCATATATACTTTGAAGTCTGCAAATATCTGGATGTCTACTAGCTAGCTTCATCTTCCTCGGCAGAAGCAATGCCAAATACAAGTGAGGCCAACTCTCACACCAAGTGCAATTGCAGAGATTTTGACGAATATACCTAACATATGTGGTAAACAATTTGGTGATTTGATTGCAAGAAACACATGAAACTGATTACAAATATTTCTACAAGCGCAAAGAAGACGAGGCTAAGGCATGCTGGAAAACCAAGACAAGCTGCTTCACATCCTTCCTCTATGTCTGACATCCTTAATACTTATTGTTGAGAGCTGAGAATTTGAGGGATATTTATAGGAGAAAAAGAGTCAAGAATGTATGAATTAATTAAACGCATAAAAAAGAAATAAGGAAATAAATAGAAGTATAATTAAGGAAATAAGTAAGAAGAATAAATAAGGAAAATTAGTGTGTATTACAACAAGAGTAAATAAGGGGATGAATATGAATTTCTTTGCTCAACTACTGCAAAGGTAACAATTTAAGCAGCTGTTTGTTTGGGGGCTATTACTTCATGAATTGATGTTAATAAATTTCCTTTTTTTTTGTTGGGCTTCGTGAGTTGGTCTAATTGTGACGTCCATCTTTGGTTCTAAGCTTTTTCCTGCTCAATGGCACGTATCTCTACTCTTATACATAAACTCATCGTAAAGAATTTTTTATACAAACAGTAAATTATGTACGACCTTTTTATGTTATCATTTAGTACTAATTGTAACACGTAATTACTTATGATTCATTTCATTATCATGTAAATACGTTGATAGTGTATATACAGCTTTTCTCATCTTCCACATTTCTCACGAATACATAGTTTGGGAAAAAGCAAAACATAGCTTTGATTGTTTAGGCCATTTCCAAAGATGTTCCTCACGAAAACTAATTGTACGTATGTATTTATTCTGCCTCAATTTATATAACATTATTTTCGTTTTGAGCATCCCAAATTTAGAATTTGGTATTGTTTGCTAATAGTACTATTCCAAATACTTTCCATAACTTTCAATTCAACCAGCCACTTAATTAGAGTTCTAAAACAGCAAGCCCCACCCAATTAGATTTTCTAAAGCAAAGCGAGAATAGATTTTCTTAGATTTAGTGCTATTTCCGTCAGTAACAATTTTTTTAAACGGCGGAACAGGAAGCATGTAAATATTTACATAATATTAATCTATTATTACTAGACAATGAAATGAAAGCCGATAGAAAACCAATTGCCATTTATTAGGTCAAAAGAGTTACACACTACCGGAGGATGCACCAAAATTCGGTATACCTCACCGTTATCAGCCACTCAAATAACGGAAAAAGGTAGAAAAAAAAAAAAAAGCGTCGCTTAGTTTTTACTATTATTACACATCATCTGCTTAAACTCCTCAAAGCTAACGTTACCGTCACCGTCAGCATCAACGGACGTGATCATACTAGTACAATCCTGAATGGTACAATTCTGGCCCAAACGGTTGAGGATCTGGTGAAGCTCCGCAGCAGAAATCAAGCCGTTATGGTCCTGATCGTAAAGATTAAACGCTTCCTTGAGTTCCTTAGCACCGCCGTCAACGGAATCGTCACTTTTGCAAAAATCAGCAAATTCCTGTAGGTTAATGCAGCCGTCTCTGTCGGTATCAATTTCAGCCATCATACGTTCAACTTCGTCCGGCGAAGTGTCGGATCCTAAGGCTTTCAATACGCCGGAAAGCTCGTCGCCGGAAATCATGCCGTCGCCGTTGGCGTCGAAGCGCGCGAATACTTTTTTGACTTCCTCCATGTCTTGAAGGTAAACGGAAGGCTTGGTAGCATTGGTAGCCATTGTTGTTTTCGATTGTGTGTGAGAGAAGGAAGAAAATTGAGAATAGGCGTTATATGTGAATGGAGACGTTGTAGGATTAATGGAGGGAGATATATAAGGGGATTACATATATATAGGGGGAGAGAGAATAAGAGGTGCAGAGTTTAGAGATAAAGAGGTGTTTACTCGTGGCCAGTTAAAACGAACGGATTTGATTATATTTTCCTATAAAGTGGTCGAGGAAATAAAAGGAAAATACTTATTTATTTATTTAATTTACATCCCTCCATCTAAATTTATATAGCAGAGAATGAACTTTTCTTTGACCATCAATTTTTTTATATGTCTGATAAATATTTTAAATAATTAATTATAGTATTTTTTATATAATTTATAAATAAAAATATAAATTTTATTTTAAAAAAAATTAAATATTTATATTCTAATTTACGATTAAAATTAAATAGTTGAACTCTCGAAATCCAAACTCTTTCACATAAATTGAAACAAAAAAATACATAATTTGGGGCCCGATTAATTTAAGTTCTTGTTGAGAACCAAAGGGCTCTATCGAAAGTGACTCTATTCTCGCAACTCAACTCGAGACCTCTTAATGTATACACTTGATAAACATTTTCTTTACATACAATTACATTTACACAAAATGATGAATAAATATTCTTTATCTTAATTTATTACTTTAAAATATTATTGACATTAACGGAAAAATTGTTCAAATTGATGAACGGAAAGAAAGTCCCTAAAGGATGGGGCAATGGTGGCTCTTTGCCAAGTGGAAAACTGCATTAGACGCGTGTTCGGAGTTCGGCGTGTGTAAGACGCGTTGCGCCCCTTTTTTGGATTAAACTTCCGACGACGACACCACTTGATTTTGATGCGTGTTCGTACGTGATATTTGGCCTGAGCTTTAAGAATGTAGTTGCAGAAAACCCAAGAAATTATAATTCTCATTTTTCCTATTTTTACTATCTTTATTTTAAAATAAAAAAAAGGTAAAACTGAAACCAATAAGACTTATATTAAGTTGATTTTTGTGTTTTATATATATTTAAGAAACTGGCTAAGTTGACTAGGTATTTTAACAGGACTCAAATCGAACTGCAAAAAACACCTCAAATTGCAGATCGAGCTCCTCAGGTACTCATTAATTAATTAATTGGGCGAATATAATACTTAATGCATGATTAATTTGCCAAATTTACTGCTGAATAAATAATTTTAAATTATCCCTCTCGACTTGAAATCTAAAGATATAATTTATTTTTCATTTATATAGTGCACTAGTGAATTTGTTCGCCTTGCGCGATTATAAAAGATCCTAATTATTTTTTTGGTATTTGAATATTGAAAGTATGTATTAATCGTCAAATAAGATTTTATATCTTAATTGATTTTAGTATTATCATATAATTTTATATTTTCTCTAATTTTACATCATTGGGATTTTATTGTCTTCGAGAAATAATTAATCCTTTTTTCGAAAACATACATAGGTGAAGGCTATACCTTTTTTAGTCTTCTACTTTATCCTCTTTTTTCTTTTGACTCCATGTTTTGCAAAAGCCATCAATGGGATCAATTAGCATGTTCAATCTTATTTCTTACCTTGCTCTTTCATGGTATATTATGGTTCTTCTCTATTAATATATTTTTTCCTTCTCTATTTCTTTCGCTCTCTTTTTCCATCAATATTTTAAACAATCAGACAAATCCCAATATTTCTCTTACTAATTTTTTTTGTAAAATTCCAAATCATCTTCTTTCTTTTGTTATATAAATCTTTTTACCATCTTGAAATGTCCATCACCCTTTTTATTTAAATTTAGTGAAGAGTTTGTAGTACTTTTTGATTTTTTTCTCTACTTAGTTCGTCAACTTCCAATAAAAGATAAGGTCAAATTTTCCCTCATTTGTATTTGCATTTGCTTGGTGATGTCTCTAAAGTAAAATTAGTAAATTACCCTTATCCAAGTATTCCATTATTTGAGAAAAAAATATATGCTAAAAAGCTTCAAAAGAAATAGTTAATTCAAGCAAGAATCTCATATCCATCACTAACAACCCATATTCTCGTGAATTGATATGGACTGTTGGACTCCACATTCTCATAAATGAATTCTTATTTGCTCCTCATATTCTTCTGCAATATAAAAGTTTGTCCCTTCTATCCTGCACTAATAAAGACGGATTATAAGGCAATCTCTATATTTATTAACCTTCGTTAGTTGATTGCAACACCCTAAGGGGTCGATTGGTAGGCCGTACTAAGTAAAATAATTTCTGTATAAAAATTTAATTCGTCAATACAATGTTTGATTGCTCAATTCAATTTATGCATACCTAATACATGGATTACTTATAATTCATAGGAGGGCTTAGTTAATACCAAGAAAACCAAGGGATTACTTATACCAGGTTTAATTATACCTGGATAAGACCCTAAAATTACTAAACCGCCCCTCAAACCCTTTCAATTTTTAATATTCAAGGGTATAATTGTAAAGAAGATATTGTACATTTTAAAACCAAACACAAGCTTAGATTATACATTACATAGCTAATTTTTAATACAATGAACCAAACACTTGATAAAAAATAATCCCAGCACTACAATCCCTGCATTACTAACACCTGCATTACTAATTCCTGCATTACTTGTGTTCGTACTAAACGACACCTAAATACAAATATTAGCAGTTCTCCGTAGTACGAAAAGATAAGTTAAAAGAATAGAAAATAAGAATTAAAATAAACAATCTTCTCAACTAATATGCTTAACAAATATTCTTAACTATTAGAAGGAGCAATATGAGGTTGAAGAGTAGATACGTTTCAAACTTTAATTTTCTCTTGCCTTTTTGTAAGACCAGCTTCACCCAAATTTAGTGAAGGCGTTTGGTACAGATATTTGTTGAAAATATCCCAAGACTTTTCAGCATAACTATTGCATATATATTTTGCTAAGGATATTTCGTAGCTTTTAGTGTCCACGGGATTTGGGAAAACATGCCCTTCCATAGGGAAGGAAATCAAATTAGTAAGAATATAAGAGCAAAAATAAATAAATTAACAGTTTGTAGTTTATGTAGTCCTTCCAATTGCAGTATGTTTAATAGCAACAAAATTATGGAACTTCCTTAACTGAAGATTTCATCACCATTTTCCTTTGAGAAAAAAAAAATTGACCGTGAAGAGGAACAGTGGCATATTTATTTTGTTATGTTAGTATTTCAATTGCCACAATCACTTTAGTAACTTCCCATTTATTAGGCATAGACCGTTTTTAATTAAATGTTGCAACGTTTCCGCTATTTCTAGAAGAACACGATTGTTCAGAATAAATAGCAAATCATAATTGAAAATAAAATAATAACTGGGAAAAATAGAACAAAAGCTTAAAAAAAGGAAAAAAGATAAATAGCAAAACTCTCAAAAAACTGAGAAAATAGATAAATCCTATCCTAGATTAGGAGAGCTGCCACATCAGCTTTTTCATTCCCAATTTAGATTATATATATATATATATATATAGATTTGGCTTTGCTCAGCTAGTAAAATATACCAATAGTGTGAGAAAATTTTACACGTGTATCTGAGTTAAATTCATAAAGTAATTAAATCAATATGACAAACATTGGTTACTAGTGACATGCTAATAATGGTCACTAACTTACTATTACGGGTCAAACTAAATTGATAGTGTAGAAAAATCTTTGTTGCATCAAACTTAGATTCTTTCTACATATATGGAAAAAAAATTATACCCCCTCCTAACCATTTTAATTGATTTTTGGCTTTGTTCACACATTAAAAAATCCACCTTTTAACATTAATTAATAATAAAATTGACCATATTAACTTTTACTATCTCTTTTGTTTGTTGAAAATTGACCATATTAACCATTTTAATAGCAGTCGAATCAAGAAGAGAAGTTCCTCTCCCTTAGAGAGGACCAGTACATAATTTTTTTCTGGAAGAATAAGATTCAATGAAACAGCAACAGCACATTGATATTTATCCCTAAAGACAGGTGGATGATGGTATTACATAGGACAACAACACAATATTTAGTACTAAACCAAGAAATTCAGATTTAAGTGCATGAAGTAACACAGAATATCATGCACTTTGACAGTCACTTCTTGGCAATGAACAAACCCCATCTCTGCTCACCAGATGAAGTACTCCTGATTAGCTTGGCCTTCCAACCTCCAACTATATCATTGTAGTCTTGCTGTAAAGTTAAAATCAGAAATAAAAATGAGAAGAAATCAAATATCAACAATCATTAGACATTTCAATATAGGTGCATAATGGAGTATATGATAATAATGCACTCACTTCAGAAAACTCTTGGATGAATGACTCTCTTTCCTTCTCCACAGTATCTAATTCCTTCTGTAGAACTTTAATGAACTGCAATCCAAGTAACATGCACTATAGGTTTGTATCAATGTCTTCAAAGTGAAGCACACTGCGGAGTAAACAATATTTACACAATCAAGTCACAGAAGACACACCTGTTCAGTTCGATCCTCGGCAACAACTTCATTGAAACCAGCATCTCTGAGCATCTATATTGTGAAATTATAAAGAAGCTCTAACATTCTAAAACCACTAGCAAAGAAAGAGGATGGGAGTTGGGACACATTAATATGTATGAGATTAATGTATACCTGGCCATATGCTTCAACATCATGTAAATCATAACCTCTTTGCTTGATATACCTTGCAAATTCTTCTGATGCTGGTCCTGCCTTTTTGCAATAATCACTAATGAGGACTTTGCCTCCAGGCTTCAGCCAATTATAGAAAGATCTGAACAATGCAGGTTTGTCCTGCAAACACACCATTGTTCAACAGTTAGGCTGGCTAAGAATGTGGTAATGTAACGATTGAGATGGCTATCAAACTATTCGCACTGGAGCTACGATCAGGTCGAAGATAAATAGTCGGTGACAATATTGAAGCTTCAAAGAGAGACTGAAAATCACATCCGAATAGCAAGACTGCTAATTACCTGGATGTGAAGGATAGTGTCCCGGCTGTATATCACATCAAATGTTCCTTCAGGATATGTTGCCTTTGTGCAATCAGCAACCTCAAATTCAACCGCACATTTGCGACCAATAGCACGTTCGAACGCCAAAGAGATCATGTTAACTGAGAGGTCAATGCCAACAACATAAACATCATACTTCTCAGCCATGTAAAAGTCACCTCCACCGATACCACAGCCAACATCAAGGACTTTTTGGCCAGGCTGAAGATCCAACATGGCAACAAATTCTCTGGTAGTGTCTGCTCAAGAAGAAATACAGAATCAGAGAAGAGTAGATAACTCTAGGATTAAATAACCGTTTTTGGAAAGAAAGAATTAGAACAGCAAACTTGCAAGTTGATATGTTAAGAGAAAAATACCTATTCCTCCTGTGCTCACAAAGCTATGTCCAAAGACACGTTCATATCGCAGTATGCCATTAGACTTGTACTGAACAGTGTCCAAGAAATGCTGGAATCCCCTGTCATTCACTGAATGAACCTTTTGCCATATCCAGCAAATCTGCAAGTTGCGAGCAGCAAGAACACAATGATTGTATTGTCAGGTTTATTCCATATAAAACAAGGGGTAATGAGGAAAGCAAAAATATAGTACCTCATTTTGATTCTTTTTGGTCCTTGCATAAGCTCCAATGCACTTAAAACCAATGAGTGAAAGTTCATACGATTTTTCAGCACCGTCATTTAAATTGCATTCATTGAAAACCTACATTAAGTTATAATCAGAAGAAGATAACAAAACAACCAATTCAAGTTGTTTAATTTAAGCAAAGAAGCTTATGACTATTTTGGAGTGACTTTCACCTGCATGCAATCATTTGTGCTGTTATAAAGCAAGGACTTGAATAACAAGATGACTAGACAAACTGGTAATTGAGCGTTCATCATTAACTCTCAACGCACTTATGACTTGAATACAGATATAAACTTATTTGATTTTCTTTATCTAGGATATTCCCAAAGAAATTGTTTTCTTTCTAGTGCAAATTTGCCAGGAAAGGAAAAAAGAGAGAAAATGCTCATAGAAGTATGATAATACTTCAGTGACTCGTGTTAATTGTTAGGTGTGAATGGAAAAAGCACTTTTTGGATGACCTTTGTATAAAACCTAGGGTCTCGATAGTGTGTTGGGTTGTTCTTTCCCTTGTTGTCTCCTGATTGACCGAAGCAGGTTTCTCTAAAAAATATATAGCCACCAACTTTCAACCATTTAACCATTCTCTCTGCAAGGTCTTGAACCTGCAAAAAGGGGAAGTCTTAATGTTAAATAATAATCAGTAAAATTGGAATTGAAAGAAAAATGCATGAAGAGCAAGGGAGACCCTTCAAATTCAGTTTATATAATCATCATCCATGGTAGATGTTCCTATCTACATTTGGAGTAGTAGTCTACTGAATCTAAAATGTTGCGTTGTTTGGAAAATTTTTACACAAATTATCCAGTTCCTTACAGGGATGAGTGAAACCATAGACCAATAATTTTAAGCCTTAAACTACTTTACAGATCCAAAACTATGGGTGGACAGATGAGAAGTTATATAACCTGTAGGCTGTAGCACATTATTCTTATTAGCCATCCTACTGTAAGCATGTTCTGGCATATGGGCTACATCTTTATGATGATATATGCTGGTCGAGTAGTTAGATGCTGACACTGCAAAAAAAGTTACATACTTCGGAGATGATGTTAAAATGAAATTGATCAAGCATGCCATTTCAAATATCATGTGTCATTGACATACTTTAGTATGTGCCTATCAATACTTCTTTTTTCGCCCAATCATAAAGTTTACGGAATCTTCCTACGATGAAGTGGTGTTAACAAAAGTCCGCCTAGAAGGAACTTATGTTTTGAATATTTTCACCATCATACTCAACATGTTATAAGCATTGTGTCATGACTCATGCCTCCCAAATTTGAGCTTACAAACAATTTACTGGCATCAATTTGAATAGCATGCAACATTAGTGAACTTTTCATGCAGGAAGCACGGAAGAATTAAAAGAAAAAAGAATACCTCTTTGTCAGAAAGATACATCAGTAGCCAGTTAGAAAATATCAAATCCACAGATTCAGGTGAAAATGTCAAATCTGGTGAAGTCACATCAGCACACATAAACTTGACATTCTTGTGGTGCCCATTGATGCTTTCGTTCTGCAAAGAAGCGAATTAATAGATAAGCAAGTATAAGAAAATCCATTCACTAGATTTATCACCATTTTTCTAGCTTGAAGCACAACAAGTGAATCTCGGAACCAACTCATTCACAGGTTCATATAACAAAAACAGAAAATTCAAATGTCTCAAAAGTAAAATGCCTCGAACCTTCTTAATCACGTCTTCAACAAAATCCAACGCTGTAAGTTCCCAGCCTTCTCGGCTAAATCCCCCGTGAAACGGCCAATACCAGCACCCAGTTCTAGCACAGATTTCCCTTCATATGAGGGGAGCAGTAAGAGCACCTACATGGCCATCCACAAGTCTCAAATATTTAAGTCGATAACAATACATTTTCTTGCAGCAAGTCATGTGAATCACAAAATGAACCATCACAAAAATGTGATATAACAACCTTTTGGACATATAGCTATATTAGATAGAAAGACAACTCAATGAAGTCATAGGTTCTCACCCTCCAAAAGGAGGGGTTGTAATTAGCAAAACACATCAGTCAAAAACTATAAAAAATAAAAAAATAAAAAAAGTAATTAAAAAAACCCACCATGTATAACCATAAAACTTTGTTAATGTAAGTTGGTTTTGAACCTTCTTTCTGAATTTGACCAAAATAATAAGGTTTCACACTGAACTATGAAACAGAAAAACAATCTGGTGTTGATTCTGAACTCCTCAAAGTAAAATAGCTAAATAGAAAATTTCACATTTAACAATTCTTGATTAACTGTCATTTCATTGAACAAGTATAGTCTTTAAATGCCAATTAAGTGTTTGATGTAAAGGATAAATTCTCTTACTGAATATTCCATGAAAATGACTCAGAACAAAGAGCAAATTTATAAATTAAGACAAGGAAACTACGAAAGAGTATGTTTGGTTCAAAAAGAACTGTTTTTTACGCAATCCAGACCATATTAATGGTTGCGGAAGCAATTGAGGGAAAAAAAAGAAAAAAAACAATCAGAGAAATGTACCTCAGGCCTATCCTCTTTGTCAAGATCAGATGCTTCTGAATCAAGCATCATTGCCTTCAAAGTGAGTTCAGCAGCTTGCTCAATCCAATAACTCTTTTGAATCTCACGCTCTTGTTCTAATACACACCACATTAATTCATAATCAAAACATTAGCAGATGTCCAATTAAACAAAAATCCACAAACCACGAGCTAAATTGTCTGCACAGTCTCATATAAAAACATATTGATCCCTCTGTTTCAACTTGTCAAAAAGAACGACACATTTCTATATTTGAAAATAATTTAACTTTAAACTTTTTATTTTACAACTTTATCGTTAATGAGAAGCTTTTATAACCACAAAAATATCATGATACCACAAAGCTTTTGACGCTTAAGCTTTTAGGACCACATATTTTAATTTTCTTTTCATAAATATTGTGCCAAGTCAAACTAAATTAGCTAAATTGAAACGGAAGAGTAATAATTAGAGACAACAAACATTTATTTATCTTAATCTGCAACACGTCCCTTATGTATGGTATGAATATTTCGGACCAATAAATGTGGAAATATTTTAGTGATGGGTGACATAAAGACTGAACTCAAGACTTCTACACGTTCTGATATCATATTAAACCGTGTGTATTGTCTCGTTTAAAGTTTAAGTTATTAAAGAATGACATTTCTGTTACCTGGAGCAGCAGCAATATCAATGGCAGCCATGGTTGTGAGAACTGTTTGATTAGAAACTTGTGATCTTTCAATTGCAGAGAATGGAGGTAGAATTACGATAGCAGCTAAAAGCCTTCAATAGCAAGGCGAGATCTAGAAAAGGACCTCGATTTACAATTACAACTTCTACCTCTCTGCTGCATCAGCTCAGCGCAAAATGTTATGAATTTGGTTTTGCGGTGGCTTGCTTCTTTATAGGCGGCCGACGACGAAAGCACCGAAAAGAGAACTCTGCTGATTTTTGTCTGTGTAAAAAAGCAACCAGCAGAAATTGTTTTAGAAAATATATTATTCCCTCCCTTTCAGCATAGATTAGTAGTTTGACTTGGCACAGTAAGTAAAACAAATTTTTTTTTAAAAATATTTTAATTATAATAATATATAATTTTTTAAAACGAACTAAAAAAAAGTATTATTTAAATAAAAACAGAGAAAGTACTGAATATTGATAGTTTAAAAATATATATTTGTTTATACTGGTTTTAAATTTACAACGTCCACTAACACTTGGTTAATTTTATGTTTGAAATTTAAGTTTTATTATCAGTATGATGATCTTTTTACATTATTAGTAAATTTAGCATGTTACTATTTTATTAGATTATCAATTAACTTTTATTAAAATATTTTATATTTATGCTGTATTTTGACCTTTTAATGGTGGAATGCTTTGGCAATTGCTTGGACCATAAGAAAATGCCACGATAATTAAATTATAATGACTTTATTGTATAAATATTTTTTATATTCATCATGCATAAATTTAGGGATCGTTTGGTAGGCTGTACTAAGTAAAATAATTCCTGTATAAAAATTTACTCCGTCTAATACAATGTTTGGTTGCTCAATTCAATTTTATGCATACCTAATACATGAATTACTTATACCTCATAGAAGGGCTTAACTAATACCAAGGGGTTACCAATCCCTACATTAACTATACATGGATAAGATACCAAGGGGTTACCAATCCCTACATTAACTATACCTGGATAAGATCCTAAAATTACTAAACCGCCCCTCAAATCCTTTTCCTAAAGTTCTTTATATACATAAAGAAGAATATTCAAGGGTATAATTATAAAGAAGATTTTGTACAGTTTTAAACCAAACACAAGCTAATATTTAATACAATAAACCAAATACTTGATAAAAAATAATCCCAGCACTACAATCCTTACATTACTAATATCTACATTACTAATCCCTACATTATTAATCCTTGCATTACTTGTGTTCGTATCAAACGATCCCTTAAACTATATTTTTATCTTTGCTTTTTTACATAGAGGTACATGTAGCCTAGTGGCTGAATTTTTTAGTTTAAAAGCCTAACATTGGATCAAGAGAATATTATATTTTTTGGTCTTCTTTCTCGGGTACAAATTCCAAAGACAAAAAGAATCAGTCTTATCATTAATCTAGATTTTTATCATTTCTCATTTCTTTTTATAAAATAGTATACAATAAGATTTTTCATTTTGTTTGTCTTGTTTCCAAGTATTTTAGTGCTGCCACTACTCAAAATGCCACAACACCCCCTCCTCCAACCTCACATGGAAAAGATTAGTTTAATTTACATCACATGGTATTATTAAGTATTGAGATGTCTATAGGTTTTTGAAAACAGTATAGCAGTATAGATTTGAGTATTCCAAAGTACAAACCACTATAATGCAAATATTTGAAACAAACGTGTCATATATATTGAATTATTCCATTATACAAAAAATATGTATTTAGTGTGATTCCACAAATAAAATAGAAGAAAAGTAAAATGTACGCTGACTTTACGAGGTAGACTGGTAGTTTCCAAAAAAAAATACATTCTAAACTTCTTTTAGGATTCAAACTTAAAAATGCAAGTACTTAACAAAAATAAGTTGTCCACTCACACCCTTGATGATTCATGCTTTTTAATAATTAAAAGATAAATTTCACAAACCAACAGACAACCAAGGCCCTTTTCTTTCTCATTTTCATTTCTCCACTATTTCTTTGGGTATATTCTCTTTTTTTATTCAGTCTGCCCAGCCTTTACGGGATGTGTAAGGGCGTGTAGAAGACTTTTGAATGGATCTAACAAACCAAACCTTTGGATATTGCATGGGTTAAAATCCGTCCTTAAAATATTCAGGACTAGATAGTACTACGGGAAGAATCTTTAAGCCGTCACTTGTTAAGACAGTCCGAGAAGCCGCATGACCCGCGGTCGAAGAGTCGATGAGAGTCGTACTTAAGGTGTCATCAAGGATTGAGGTCGAGTACGTTCAATAGGGCAAAAACGACTAGTTTTCGAGATAGGATATTAAAGAGAATATTCCTTTGAATATCCTCTGCACTTTTATACTTTTAGAGTTTCTTGGAAGTATGTCCCATATAAATAGAAGAAGAAACAATGATAGAGGGGGATATTGATTTTCTGCAAGAAAAGCACTTTGACAAAATGATTCGGTCTTCACTCAATACAAAGATTTACTTTTCAGTGAAATTCTTATTTATACTTTACCATTAGATGCGAGAAATCCTCGATTGTTCTAAGATTTGTCTTTCAATCATTGTCAGACGTTCATTTATTCCGTCTTTTATTGATTGAATCATTCCCCTTATCTAGTTAAATACCATTTATTATTGCCTATTGGATGTTATATGCTACACCAATGTTCTTGATTTTTCAGAGCATTTATCACGTGATGCCTTTACTGTCCGCATGAACACCTGATAACAATTTTTTCTAATATTAAGATCTAAGGATATTATTATTAATTAGGATTAACCTTTGTTTATATAAATTTAATTATTTGAACCAAGATTTGTATTTTTGGTCAAACAATTTGGCGTCTTCCGTGGGGATTTCTTAGTTAAAATTTTAATTTCCTCTAGATCTATGACTAACACGAGTCACTGTAGTATAACGAAACCCCGTGGTAAAGGAGCCTCCGTGTCTGTAGAGGAAGTGGCACCCCCAGCTATACTGAAACTCCTCGAGGCATGGCTGACCAACACGCTAACAAGCATCCTCAGCAAGCCTGCTCCAAGCACAACTTCAGAAACCGCAAGGACTTGCACGATAGAACAAATAGATGAACAATGCAACTCACCTCTCCTTTTGACTACATGTATTACTCACAATGTCATTGACAATGCAGGTGACAGTGCCCTCACGCCTATCCTAAAAAGGATGGAAGAAATGAAAAATAAAAACAAGGCGCTTCGAGATCAAATGAAAGAATACCAAGAAAGGGTTGACAACATATCAGACGCTTTTAAGCTGTTGCTGAAGAGGGACGCCGGTCAGTTCGTCGAGTAGCCTTACAGTGATGATGCAGCATTACATGCCAGACCAAAAACCTTCAAAATGCTGCCCCACCTCAGAATATACGACCGCACGAATGACCCGGAGGATCTTGTGATTCATTACGTCACCGCCATAAAAGGCAACGACCTTGCCAAAGAACAGATGTCTTCCATTTTGCTGAAGAAGTTCAGCGAAACCCTCACAGGAGGGGCACTGACCTGGTATTTGCAGCTACCAGCACGCTCTATAGAAACTTTTGAAGAAATGGCCGATAAGTTCGTAACGGCCCATTCCAGAGCCAAGAAGGCCGAGGCGAGAGTGAACGACATATTTGCTATTAAACAGTCTCTGGGAGAGGGATTGGGAGATTTCCTCACCTAGTTTAACCGAGTAAGGATGACGTTGCCAAATGTATCCGAAGGGATGGCGGTCGCAGCTCTTTAGAATAGGCTGAGAGCAACTAAAAAGCAGTTGATCCGGTTGATGAAGTACCCCCCCGACCACTTGAGAAGAAATCCACAATGCTTATTGTGCCGAGGTCCGTGCAGATGAGGACGTCCTCAACGGGCCAACTCACTGATTAACCTCGGTACAAGCCGAATCAAGGAAGGATCGAAAAGATAATGCCGGAAGAGATCATTCAGTTCCGCGACCTAACAGGGAACGACATCAACCATATATCAAGATGTCCGTCATGCCCTCCCTCCGCTACGAAGAAGGTTCGCCCAGACCAAGGACGAGAACTCATCGGAACGACAAAGGTATTCCCCCCCTCCCTCCCCCACCATTATCTACTCACAATTTTTGTGTGTCACTTACAGAGATAGTCTACACCTTAGAGAAGCAGCAACCAAAGATGAGAACAGATCCAAACACCAGAAAGTTCGACGCACTCTGTGAGTTCCACCAGGAACGAGGGCAAAAAATAGAAGATTGCATCGCCCTGATGCAGGAAGTCGTGAACATGTTATGATAAGGACACCTCAAAGAGCTGCTAAGTGATAGGGGGAGAGCCAATTTTGCGAACACCAAGGACCACCTAAGCCACATTCGCCAGCTCGTCCATCAACATGATCATTGGCGGTGACGACGACGCCTCTATCAACAGCGTAAAGTTTAGCACTACCTACAAACTCAAGCAATCCATCACCCAAAAAGCTACTATGCTTCTTGGACGCTTACTAGGCTATAATAAGATCCTCATGGAAGAGGAAGATCAGGAAAAAACCACGTTCATCACCCACCAAGGAACGCATTGCTATAGGGTCATTCCCTTTGCACTAAAGAACGCAGGGGCGACTTATCAAAGGTTGGTAACAAGGATGTTCAAAGATCAGCTCCGTAAAATAATGGAAGTATATATAGACGACATGCTGATCAAGTCTAAAAGGGGAGAAGATCACATTGACCATCTGAAAGAAACTTTTGACATGCTCGAATGGTACGAGATGAAATTGAACCCGGAGAAGTGTGCGTTTGGCGTAGCCTCAGGAAAGTTCCTAGGTTTCCTGGTATCACAGCGAGGGGTCGAGGTCAACCCCGACCAGATCAAAGCCATCGAGGGGATACTCGAACTCTTGACCATCAGAAAACAAGTCCAGAGGTTGACTGGCCGCATCGCCATCCTATCAAGGTTCATCTCGTGGTCTGTTAGGATAGGTGCCATAAATTCTTTTGCATACTTAAGAAAGATAACGGCCTCCAATGGACTTTGGAGTGCGCTCAGGCTCTGAGGGAACTAAAGGCATACCTGTCATCGCCGCCCTTGCTTTCAAAACCAGAGTCGGAAAAGCGTCTCCTCGTTTATCTAGCTGTCCGAGGTAGCTGTAAGCGCAGCCCTAATTTTAGAAAATAAAGGTACGCAATCTCCCATCTATTACATCAGCAAAATACTAGTCGATGCCGAGACGAGGTACTGATACCTCAAGAAACTGGCTTCACGAAAGCTTAGACCATATTTCCAATATCACCCCACCTCGGTCGTCACCATTTTCCCCCTAGGAAGCATTTTACATAAACCCGAGCTATTGGAAAGGCTGGCTAAATAAGCCATCGAGCTAAGCGAGCACGATATCACATACCAGCTATGGCGATAAAGTCACAAGTGCTCGCTGACTTTGTCGCCGACTTCAGCACTTAAATAATGCATGAAGTCGAAAAGGAAGCTGTCCAAACTTCCCCCCAAATACAAGACCTCTGGGTCCTACACTGATGGCGTATCCAACGCGTTGGGGTTCGAACTAGGACTCGTACTCAAAGTCCCAACAGGCGAAGTAATTGGTTAGTCCATAAGGTGCCCAAATATGACTAACAACGAGGCCGAGTATGAGGCCGTCATTATAGGTTTGAGGCTAGCGCTCAAATATGGGCCAAAACGATTAAAACTACGTTGTGATTCCCAGCTCGTAGTCAAGCAAGTCATAGGGTCTTTCCAAATCAACGAACAAAGGTTGCAAAAATATTATACCGAAATCTGCAAGCTATTGCCCGAGTTCGACGAATGCCGACTCGACCAAATTCCACGAGCATAGAACGTGAGGCAGATGGCCTCGCTAAACTAGTCACGGCCACCAAAAGCATCACAACATGAGACAAAAATGTGGTACATCTCCTCAACTCATCGCTAGACCAAGTCTAGGTAAGAATTATTAATTTAAATTGGGACTGGCGCAATCGTATTATCACATACTTGCAGGATGGCACACTCTCAGGCGATAAAAAAAAGGCCAAGAAACTGAGAATGCAAGCATCCAGATACTATATCCTCCACAACGACCTGTACAAGAGAACTTAAGGCGACTCTTTAGCAAAGTGCCTGGGCCCAAACCAAACTCGCCGCGTCCTAGAAGAAATCCACGAAGGACCATTGCAGGGCTCATTTCGGCAACCGAGCACTGGTCAGATGCCTCATACGGGCGAGATAATACTGGCCCACAATGAAAAAGAAAGCTGCAGATTTTGTGAAAAGATGCGAGCAATGCCAGAAGTACGCCTCAATGATTCACCAAGCGGGTGAACACCTCCACTCGGTCACCTCACCTTGGCCGTTCATCAAATAGGGAATAGACATCGTGGGCCCCCTCCCAGCAGGGCAAGGTAACGTATGATTCCTTTTGGTTTTAACTGACTACTTCTCTAAGTGGGTGGAAGCAGGAGCATTCGCCCAAATACAGGAACAGGAAGTAATCACCTTTATATGGAGAAATATCATATGCCGGTTCGGCCTTCCCAAAGAAATCAGTTACAACAAAGAACCCTAGTTCACGGGAAAGAAAGTCGCCAAATTTTTCGAGAAATGGCATATCAAAAGAATTCTCTCAACCCCATACCACCCCGGGGCAACGGGCAAGTAGAGTTCTCCAACAAATCGATACTAAACATCATGAAGAAGAAGCTCGAGAACGCCAAGGGACTGTGGTCGAAAGTACTGCCAGAAGTATTGTGGGCCTACCGAACAACTTCGAAAACGAGCGCAGGAGAGACGCCCTACTATTTGGTCTACAGGACCAAGGCAGTAATACCAGTCAAAGTCGGAGAGCCCAGTCTAAGGTACTCCCACGAGAGTGGCGCAAGCAATGATGAGAGCAGAAGGCAAGAACTCGACGAAGAGATATGGCCTATATAAGAATGATCGCACAAACACAGCAAGCAGAACGCTATTATAACAAGAAAGCAAAGGTCAGGCCGCTCAAAGTTGGGGACAACGTACTGAAAGCCAAAACTTAAGAGTGCAAAGATCCCAGAGAAGGTAAGCTGGGAACAAATTGGGACGATCCGTACAAAACACAACCAAAGCAAATAAAGGATCATTTCAACTAGAAACAATGGAAGGAAAGCTACTACCAAACAACTGGAATATCAGCCACCTCAAATACTTCAACTTCTAAGAGAAAAAACATCCCCAAGTCGTACTCTTTTTTCCCTTACTTGAGTTTTGTCCTAGTTGGATTTTCTCAAGGAAGTTTTTAACGAGACGCCGAAGGGAACACTCCAAGTCAAAGTATGCGAAGGCAAGGTCGTACTTACTATTTCATTGCTCGACCTCTCACTATTCTCTAGATCGACCAATGAAGGGACTAGATAGACCAGGATTGGGACTGGAATGCTAGCCATCAACCCAAAAAACTGTAAAATTTCTCCATGTAACAAATGCAACAATGCCAAGGCAATAAACCTTACACTTATCAGCATATTTTTCTCGCATTCAGGTTATGTTCTACCTCGCTCGAACTAACACCTACCGGCCCTCGGCCATAATTAAACCTAGGTTATGTTCGACCTAGCTCGAGCTAACACTTACCGGCACTCGGTCATAATTAAACCCAGGTTATGTTCGACCTAGCTCGAACTAACACTGACCGGCCCTCGGCCATAATTAAACCCAGGTTATGTTCAACCTCGCTCGAACTAACACCTATTGGCCCTCGGTCATAATTAAAATCAGGTTATTTTCTACCTCGCTCAAACTAACACCTACCGGCCCTCGGCCATAATTAAACTCAGGTTATGTTTGACCTCGCTCTAACTAACACCAACCGGCCCTCGGCCATAATTAAACTCAGGTTATGTCCGACCTCGCACGAACAAACACCTATCAGCCCTCGGTCGCAATTAACAAAAAGTCGCAACCAAATAAGTCGAGGACCTTGGCCATATTCTAATGCACAAACAAAAGAAGCAAAAAACATACAAGTACAGAAAATAAACCACAGAAAAGAAATAGATACAGAGAACAATTTTGGTGTTTCATACTTAAAACATTTTTTTACAAAGGCTCATAGAGACACCACCAAAAATACACAAAAGTTTATAAAAAGAGAAAAGAAAAACTACTGATCACCACCATCATGATCCTCTGCGCCTTCGTCGCCTTGACCGTCAATCTCCTTGCCACCTTGATCACCCCCACCTTCGCCCTCAAGATAAGTAGTGTCGTACCAAGCATCCTCTTCTAGCTGATCTACACCTTTATCATCGCCCTCAGGTGTGGCGGGATCATACCCGCAAGCAACTCGGACTTCACGAGCCTTGACACGAACATCCTCGAGGGCAACCTCGAAAACGGACCCCGCCTTATGCAAATCTCGATACACATCCAACTGAGGCTCAGCGAGAATCCATTCCTCATACAATTCCCGAGAACGCAGGGAAATTTTGCAGTACGAGAAGAGGAGGGTTGCGCGAGCAGTTGAGCCTTCTCAGCTTCCAATGCGACCACACGATCATGAAGGAGGGCGTTATCCTTCTCCAGCTCTCCGACCCTCCCCTCTAATCGATCCTCCTTAGCCTTCGCCGTGGATTGGTCATAATCCCGCTCGGCCCGAAGGGTGCTATTCGCTAGCTCAAGCATCTCCAACTTCCTCTGAGCATCCAATCGGAAAGATTCCTCTTTCTCAAGCTCGCTCCGCTTCTCAGCAACTTCACCACCGAGGCCCTCCAGCTGAAGCCAACTTTCTTCCAATTGCCTGCGCAATTCGACCACTTGTAGTTGAAGGTCACTGCATTGGGCCTCCATGCCCCTGCTAACCTCAAGCTCCTCTTCACGAGTCATCAACGTCCCCTCGAGGACGATGCACTTCTCAATGGCCTTTACCAACTTATCATCTTTCTCCTTCAACTCGTCCCCAAGGGCCTGCATATCGCCACCCTCCTCAAGTCGCAGGTGAAATTCCGGGTATTTGGGTCGATACTCAAATTACTTATTTTTCAACCTTATAAAAATTTCCCTATGCCTCTCCTCCCTTCGGGCGCTCTCGATCTCCGAAATCACCGTCTGCGGCTTGGAAAAGAAAAGAAATGAGTCAGAAATAAAAACGCCCCAAAAAACAAAGTCAAAAAGAAAGAAGAACAAAACATTAAACAATCACTCTAAGGACAAGACCAGCAATGCTCCTCGACAGAGTAACATCATCCAACTCTTTAAGGGTTTTACCCTCTATCTCGGAACAAAGGGGGCCGAGGCCGGGGACAACTTCCTCCTTATTCTTCAGCAAATCACGATCCATAAGGATCGCAATTGTCTTTGTAGACCCTTATAACCTTACCTCAAGCTAGGTAAACCCTTCCTCTATCATCTTCAAGTCACCAGCATCGATGTCTAAACCCGTCTCATAGCCTCCTTTAGCAACGTCTTTGCCTCTCTCATTGCCCGGCAAAGAAGTATCTTCAGCTAGCAACGAAGCCGACGCTTCATCTTTCCACGAAGTGTCGAAAGTCTAGAGGTTGGCCTCTCATCCCCGTTATCACAGAAGGAAGAGGCGTGTCCACGTCGGCCACCGCCAACCTCGGAATCTCGGACACTGACCCGACATCATCTTCGATGACAATGGTCGCAGTCTCGCACAGTGTAAAGTCACCCTCCATTACGTCAACGACCCCGGCGGCCCCATCGCCAGTACTTATAGACCTCCTCTTGCAAGGCATCAAATCTTCCTCACCAGGTACAAGCTCCTCCTCGTCTTCATCTACAAGGCAATATGGTAAAGGGGCCGAGGTTCCCAAGGCCGAAGAAGGAACATGACAAGATGCACCAACAGGGGCGCGAGCAGAGGAAGTCACGGTCAAAGAAGAAATTGGGACACGAGCTGAGGTGGACACAATAGAGGAAGGGGCGGAAGCTGAGGCCTTAGTGTTCTTCCTCTTTCAGAACGCAGGTGCGGGAGCTCTCGACCTCTTCGAGGATCCCCTAGCTGAAGTTAAGGGAAGTACAAAGGAGAAAAAAAGTCAACCAAAGTAAACCACGAAAGAGAAATAAGCGAAGAAAACAACAACTTACCAGTCGAAGGGAGATGGGGCCCAAACCTTTTGAAGAAGCTTGACCACTCGCGTATCCCCACGATGTGAGGAAGGACCGACCAACCTAGTCAGAAATATCGTCAACCAAAGGCGGAGGCAAAAACGTAATTGCACAAGAAGGAACATGAGATTAGAAACACGGCAAAACACTAAGGAAATATTGGATACCTACAAACAAAGAGGCTTGTACTTATGAGTGCGATTTCAAGCCACAAGGAAACCATCGATGTTGGCCTACTACGTGAAAGGGGGCGTAGAAGGCGCAGTACCCAGGACGATGGCCCTGCACTGCATCCCATCCAGCAGGAATCAACTCGACATAATTGGGAAGGCCGTATTTGGCCTTAAGCTCCAATAAATCAGCCTCTTTCATTGCCATTTTAAGGTTTGAGGCTCAGCTTGAGGCAATTTCGAGAAATCATACTTGGTATCAAGGTTACGAGGAACTATCTCCTCCACCGTAGGAAAGCTTCCATCCTCGACGGCAACAGGAACGTTCTCTGCATGAGGGGGAAACACTATCGCTTGAGGGACCACATCACTTCCCTCCCTGGAGTCAGAGGGTACGTTGGACATGTTTCAATGAAAGAGAGAGGTACCAAACAACGGAGCATTAAAAACGACAAGAATCGCTGGAACAGAGGAGAAAGATACACAACAATGGAAGAGGATATGAGGTTTTGATACAGGAAATCTGGCAACTTTGAAATTACATCCTCACATCCCTATTTATAAGGATTCGGGCATCAGAACCGAGAAATCAGCTCATTATTACCTGGCAGTAGAACCGAAGTGGCAGGTCCAATAAGGAGTCCCACGATGTATCGGGAATACGTGTCATGATGACGCATGACATCATGACGTCACCCTGATTCATGGACAGCACAACTCCAGCAAACCAACTGTGAGATGGAGCCTCCAAAATTTGGGGCTCACAAAGGGCCACGTTGCCAGTTCGCCTCAATCACCACGACCCACTTAGCTCGCCCAATCGTTTCGACCGCAATGAACAGAATCCGCTCATCAAGCTCGCCTGAGGCCGGCCTCAATAAGCGGAGGGACTAACTGTATGGGTCAAAATCCGCCCTTAGAATATTCATGGCGAGATAGAATTACGGGAAGAATCCTTAAGCCGTCACTTGTTAAGACGGTCCGAGAAGCCGCATGGCCCGTGGTCGAAGAGTCGATGAGAGTCGTAGTCAAGATGTCATCAAGGATTAAGGTCGAGGTCGAGTACGTTCAATAGGGCAGAAACGGCTAGTTTTCGAGATAGGATATTAAAGAGAATATTCCCTTGGATATTCTCTGCACCTGTACTTTTAGGGTTTCTTGGAAGTATGTCCCATATAAATTGAAGAAGAAACAATGATAGAGGGGGATATTGATTTTCTGTAAGAAAAGCACTTTGACAAAAGATTCGGTCTTCACTCAATACAAAGATCTACTTTTTACTAAAACTCTTATTTATACTTTACCATCAGATCCGAGAAATCTTCGATTGTTCTAGGATTTGTCTTTCAATCATTATAAGACGGAAGGTTCATTTATTCCGTCTTTTATTGATTGAATCATTTTTTCTTATCTACTTAAATGTCATTTATTATTACCTATTGGATGTTATATGCTACACTATTATTCTTGATTTTTCAGAGCATTTATCATGTGATACCTTTACTGTCCGCATGAACACCTGATAACTTTTTTTTTCTAATATTAAGATCTAAAGATATTATTATTAATTAGGATTAATCTTTATTTATATAAATTTAATTATTTGAACCAAGATTTGTATTTTGGTCAAACACACATAAATTTTGGAGTACACGAGTTGGGAATCTCTCCAAATACATAATAATTCTCTCCAAAATGCATAATAATATATCTGTGCACTACTGCCCTATATTCACTCTACATGTCATTCATCCACCATAATGTTACTGACCCACATTTTTTACTTTTAAAAAACAAAAGCTACAAGAAAGAAGTGGTTCTCTTTTTGTTTGTATGAGTGCTTTATTTTCAAATGTATGATTATCACCCAAAAATTTAAACTTTAAAAAACACACTTTACTTTATATTTTCAATACGTCTCTTCATGTGCATGTTTCATTTATTTTTTAGTGGCCAAGCACGTGAAAATTTATTTTTATAATGGATGACCGTGAGACTTGAACTCAATATTTCTGTCTGCTCTAATATCAAATTAAAATATTTGATCATTTTATCTAAAAGTTTATGCTTTGAAAATAAAGAATACACTTTCATTTATTTTGTGTCTTCAACACTTTATCGGAGCACTGTTTTTTCTTATTTAAAAATGAATAGACTGCAAAGGCTCATGGCTTATTGGCAGGTTTTGGTATAAAAGAGCCGCATATATACATGGGTTCAATAATTGGTGCACCTAGTTGTGTAAAATAAAATTAAATTACTGCTCACTGTTCTATCTTTTATTTCTGTTATCTTAATCGTTTTTTTGCCTTTGTCTTCCTTCTCTCTATGAGACATTTTTAACATGCAACAACTTTTATAAGGTGATGATTACAACGTAGAGTATCAATTTCTATTATTTATGTTGAATATTTGTTGGGTATCGATACAGGTGAATGAAAAATGATGGGATAAAAAGTGAAGGGAATATAAAAGGTTCTTTTTGCTTTGGATAAAGTATTTGTCCCGCATAGGAAAAAGAAAGAAAAAGAGAGGTGTATATATTACATTACACCTTCTCTAGTTGCTAAAAAGGTTGAAAAGGCAAGGACCCCTCGCGCCGTCGTCGCTCGCTCGCTCGCTCGGCTTCGGCTTCAATTAATTATTTAATAAATAGGAATCCATCCAATGCGATTGGATTTGGATTTGTGAAACATCGATTGATTGATTATCTTTTTGGACAAACTAATCCTTAACTATTTAATAAATAGGAATCCATCCAACGCGATTGGATTTGGATTTATCAAAGATCGAGTGATTGATTATCTCTTTGGACAAACTTTTCCTTAATTATTTAATTATTTATTTATTTAATTAATTATTTAATAAATAGGAATCCATCCAACGCGGATCAACCTTGACCCGCGACCGATCCGGTCCGTTTTCTTTCTTCCCGGATTTTTTTAAATTTCCCTCCAAACATGGTGACTGATCTGAATGGTTGCAAACATTCAGAATCAGTACCTCCAACCTGGTGACTGATCTGAATGGTAGCAAACATTCAGAATCAGTACTTCTAACGTCTATAAATTCTTGATGTTTTCCAGAATTCAACACGAATTAATCTACTATCAAACTTTCTGAAAAAACTCTCTTCTTTATTCTGTGTGATATACTGCTGTCGAGTGGTTCGCTGTTATCAGAATTTGGAGTACTACTATTCTGGTAAGATAATCGTTCTATCCTGGGAGGGGATATTCTAGCAACCTCGAGTACTATGAGGGGAATAATTTCCTTAAGAATACACTTTGAACTAAGTGGGCTCGATTATATTCTACACTGTTTCTGTTCTTCTCTAGTTTCTATTGTTTATTGTTTCTGTTTCTACACCGATTTTTCTAAGTTATTGCAGATTGTTCAAAAGTTATTTATAAAACATATACATATTATTATCGCTAACAATCTTAAGGAAATTAATTGTTTATATTAATCTGTATTTGAAGACTAAAACCTGTGTGATTTTTTACTCCGTATGAAATTTCGTATTCTGACTTGAAGACATAAAAACTTCGTTGGAATACTACATTTCATACTTGTACAACGATTTGAAGAACATAAAAACTTCATCGTTGCTGTTGAAAATTTTATTTTGCTATTCTGATTATTAAGTCAGTTTTTCAATTTTGGCAGTGAAAAGAAATGGCAAGTGGAAGTGCTACTTCTTCTGTGAATGTTGCACCAACGGCTCCTACAACCCGTAACGCTGTTCCACTGGCTGAAAAACCTGCGAAGTTCACCGGTGTCAACTTTAAAGGATGGCAGCAGAGAATGTTCTTTTGGCTTACCACTCTTGGTATGCAAAAGTTCACCAACGAAGACCCTCCTGTGCCTGCTGCTGATATGCCGGCCAATGAAAAATTTATGATAGTTGAGGCATGGAAACAGGCTGATTTTTTGTGCAAAGGCTACATTTTGAGTGCCTTAGAAGATAACTTCTACAACGTCTACAGTGCAATAGATACCTCCAAAGAATTATGGAGTGCACTTGAAAAGAAGTACAAAACCGAAGATGCTTGCTTAAAGAAGTTTGTGGTTGCCAAATTCCTATACTACAAAATGGTGGATGGAAAAACCGTTGGAACCCAAGTTCAAGAGCTTCAACTTATCTTCCATGACCTTATTGCTGAAGGCATGGTAGTGAACGAAGCATTCCAAATGGCTACAATGATTGAGAAGTTGCCACCCTCATAGAAAGACTTCAAGGATTATCTTAAGCACAAGAGAAAGGAAATGAAGTTGGAGGATCTTGTGATTCGTCTCAAGATCGAGGAAGATAACAAAACTGCTGAGAAGAAGTACCATAAGAGTTCACCGATTGAAGGGGCAAACGTCATTGAAGATGATGCTCCGAAAAATAACAAGAAAAGGAAGAGGCCTTCTGGAAAAGAGAAGTATCCTAACAAGAAAAATTCAAGGGAAACTGTTATAATTGTGGTAAAGCAGGCCATAAAGCTCCCGACTGTCGTGTCCCCAAGAAGGACAAAAATAAGGGTCAAGCGAACATGGTAGTAGATGTTGATGACTTGTGTGCAATGCTGTCTGAGTGCAACCTGATTGGTAACCCAAAGGAGTGGTGGCTTGATTCTGGCGCCACTCAACATGTGTGTGCCGTTAAAGAAGCATTAGCAACCTACACTCCCGCTGGACCCGAAGAGGAGATATACATGGGAAATACTGCAACAGCCAAAGTTGAAGGATGTGGCAAGGTTATGTTGAAGATGACATCCAGAAAAGTGCTGACTCTCAAAAACGTCATGCACGTTCCAACAATTAGGAAGAATCTAGTTTCAGCCACACTACTCGTGAAAAATGGGTTTAAGTGCGTGCTGGTTAGTGATAAAGTTGTACTTAGTAAGAATGATATGTTTGTAGGAAAAGGCTACCTCACTGAGGGCCTTTTCAAACTTAATGTAATGGTTGTTGACAGTATTAATGGAAATCTGCTTCTTCTTACTTATTGGAGTCAAATAATTTATGGCATGTTCGTTTAGGACATGTTAATTACAAAACCTTGCGAAAAATGATTAATCTTGAAATATTGTCTAAATTTGAGTGTAATACATCTAAATGTCAAATATGTGTTGAATCAAAGTTTGTTAAGCATTCGTATAAGTCTGTTCAAAAGAATTCAAATCTTTTAGACTTAATCCACACTGACATTTGTGATATGAAGTCAATACCATCTCGCAGTGGGGAAAAATATTTCATAAATTTTATTGACGATTGCACTCGATATTGTTATGTTTATTTGCTAAATAGTAAGGATGAAGCAATAGAAGCATTTAAGCAATATAAGAATGAAGTCGAAAATCAATTGAATAAAAAGATTAAAATGATTAGAAGTGATAGGGGTGGAGAATATGAATCTCCTTTTGCAGAAATATGCTTAGAATATGGAATCATCCATCAAACTACTGCCCCTACACACCACAATCCAATGGAGTTGCGGAAAGGAAAAATCGGACATTGAAAGAAATGATGAATGCTTTACTAATTAGTTCCGGTTTATCGCAGAATTTGTGGGAGGAAGCTATCCTTACAGCTAACCGAATACTCAACAGAGTACCCCACAGCAAAACACACTCTATTCCTTATGAAAAATGGAAAGGAAGAAAACCCAACTTGAAATATTTTAAAGTGTGGGGGTGTCTACAAAGGTACAAGTACCTTTACCCAAAAGGGTGAAAATAGGGTCAAAAACTGTGGACTGTGTTTTCATTGGATATGCAACAAACAGTAAAGCATGTAGATTTTTGGTTCATGATTCTGACAATCCCGAAATTCATAATAATACGGTAATTGAATCTGATAATGCTGAATTCTTTGAAAATATCTATCCGTATAAAATCGAATGCGAGTCGTCGAATGAAAGATTTAAACGACCACGGGAAGAACCAAAGGAGAATGCCCCTAGCGAAGAAAATTCAAGGCGTAGAAAACGTCAAAGGACGTCCACTTCCTTCGGTCCAGATTTTGTGACATTCCTGCTTGAAAATGAGCCTCAAACTTTTAAGGCGGCTATGTCATCTCCTGATTCAGCATTTTGGAAAGAGGCAGTCAATAGTGAGATTCAATCAATCTTAGATAACCACACATGGGAAGTGGTTGATCTTCCTCCTGGAAACAAACCTTTAGGTTCTAAATGGATTTTTAAAAAGAAAATGAAAGTTGATGGCACTATTGACAAATATAAGACAAGGCTTGTGGTCAAAGGTTATAGACAAAAGGAAGATCTTGATTATTTTGACACATATTCACCTGTAACAAGAATAACGTCCATTCGGGTGTTAGTGGCCCTGGCAGCCTTGTATGGTCTTGAAATTCACCAAATGGATGTTAAAACAGCTTCCTTAAATGGTGATTTGGAGGAAGAAATTTACATGGAATAACCCGAGGGTTTTGTGGTTCCTGGTAAAGAAAAGAAAGTGTGCAAACTTGTAAAGTTGCTTTATGGGCTTAAACAGCACCCAAACAATGGCATGCTAAATTTGACCAAACCATGTTGGCAAATGGCTTTAAAATTAATGAGTGTGATAAATGTGTTTACATTAAAAACACTCCAGGCCATGAAGTCATTGTTTGTTTGTATGTTGATGACATGCTGATAATGAGCAAAGATATGGCAGATATAAATGCTACAAAGCGCTTGCCGGCTAGCAAATTTGACATGAAAGACTTAGGAGTTGCTGATGTAATCTTTGGAATCAGAATTCATAGAACTCCACAAGGTTTAACATTATCATAGTGTGATGACTCACTTTATTTCCCCGAGCTATTTCATTATTTATATTGTGTGAAATTAAGTCGAGTTAAATGTACTCGAAGTAATTGAAAGGATATGAGACACATGGTCTCATTTAAGGAAGTTTAAGTCGTTAAAGTCAACTGCGAAATTGACTTTTGAGTTAGAAGGCTCGGATTTTGAAATCCGACGACTCGACTAGCTTCGGGATAGAATATATGACTTAGACGAGTGACCGGAATATATATGATAGACCTCGAACAACGTGAGATTTGAATCGAGGAAGTTTGAATTTCCGGTTGATAGGTCGAATTTTGATCCGGGAGTCGGAATGAAATTCCGAAAGTTGCTGTAGGTTCCTTATGTGATTTTGGACTTGCGTGCAAATTTTCAGACCATTCGGACATCGTTTGGTCGGGTTCGGATAGAAGGATCGAATTGAGGATCCTTGAAGTTCATAGGATTGCTTTCGATGCAAATCTAATAAATCGATGTTCATCTTAGTGTTCCAAAGATTGGAACAAGTTTGAATGAGGTTAT
>MCJB01020406.1:9295-72425 GCA_002018475.1 Nicotiana obtusifolia
CCCCCCCCTCCCCTTCCAGAACTATTTTAAAGTAAAATTATTTACCCCTTAAAAAGATACAACCAGATATGTGCAAAGTGGTGAAATACACGCGCCTAAAACGTGTATTTCTTACTTAAAAACTTTTTTTCACCTTTTTCTCCTTCTTCCTTATTTTCCTATTTGCAGACCTTCATTAACATATCCGGCCAAAAGGCAAAAGCCTCATCCGAGCTCCAACTCTTAAAAATTGACAATCTGGACGTCACCAGCTTTTCTTTGCATTATGGCTTTTTATTAAGTATGAATTATAAATTTAGTAATTTTGCTAGTGGACAACTAATGATTAAACCAAAAAATTTGTAGTCTTTCCACTCATGGTATCAGCACATCTCGCTAGACATGGACTTCGATATGTCTAACATAAAATATTTCTTAAAGGATTCTTTTTTTCTCTTTCCTAATTTCTCAATCATTTTTCATTTCAATGGCCAGAACTTGTTAAATGCTAGATGTCCATCCCGATCTTTATTTTTATCACGATGCCGTATACAAAGAGATCTTTATTCTCTGGTGAACTGAGTTTTTGATGGGTTTTATATAATACTTGTTTGATATTTTCAGATCTGGTCGTTTTGACTATTCGTAGGTTCTTCACTGAATCATGCTCGTTGCTCCCTCTAGTTTTATCTCTATTTCTGTTATTAAACATATTGCTTTTGATTTCTGGGTTGATTTCGCGTTGTATTAGATTTTCGCTCCGGCATTTCGCCGTTGAAACGATGTCCCCCTTGTTCGTGCGAGAAGAGGTTTAGAAGATGAAAGAGACTAATTAAATAGATGTAATTAATTGTGTAATGTCCAATCAGAAGATGACACGTGGACATGTTAATCAATTTTAAAATTATTTTTGTAACTTCCACTTGCCCTTAAGAGAGTGTGCACACTCTCTATGCCATGTCAACACTTAGGGTGGTGTTTATTACACTTTAAAATAGTTCATGGGGGTAATAGGATCTTCGAAAAAATAAAGTATGTAGTTGGTAATATGGTCATAGGTCAGGAAGAATTTTACACATTATCCCATAAAAAATAAAATTCCTAAACACTTCCTAACTTTGTTTCTTTTTGTTCGAAAATACAAACAAAAACAAAAAGGTGTAACGACTCGACTTGTCGTTTTGTGAATTGGCGTCGCGTTCAACAGTTTAAGGCAACGAGCAGCTTCGTAATATGTATTATAACGGACACATTCGGCTGAGTTTGGTTTTCGGAAGATTCAGAAATAAAATGAAAGAACAATTCTTACTTTTGAAGTTTAAATGAAAAGAGTTGACCGGAGTTTTGACTTTTGAGCAAACGACTCTGGAATAGAATTTTGATGATTTCAATAGCTTTGTATGGTGATTTTGGACTTAGGCATATGTCCGAAATGTATTTGGAAGTCCATAGGTCAATTTGACGCATTTTGACAAAAGTTGGAAAATGAAAGGATTTTTTTAGAAAGTTTGACCGGGAGTTGACTTTATTGATATCGGGGTCAAAATTCGATTCCAGAAATTGGAAAAGGTCCATTATGTCATCTATGGCTCTTGGGGAAAATTTGAAGTCATTCCTGATTGATTTGATACATTTCGGCGCAAATTATAGAAGTTGGAAAATTTAAAACTCATTTGAGGCGTGATTCGTATTTTTGATGTTGTTTGATGTGGTTTGAAGCCTCGACTAAGTTTGTATTGTATTTTGGGACTTGTTAATATATTTGGTTGGGGTCCCATGGGGCTCGGATGAGTTTTGGATGGGTTTTTAACGTGTTTGGTGTTGTGTCATTGTTTTGAGCATAAGCATGTAATGATCCAAAGGTCCATTTTTAGTTCTAGAGATCGAAATTCGATTTCGAGACTTTCATGATCTGGAATGTTTGGCCTAATTTCATCAAGTCGCGATTGGGTTTTTAGCGCGAAACATGAGTTAATTGTTTAACGAGCGAAGTTGGTATCACATTGAGCAAATGAGCTCTGAATTGAGTTTTGACTGAATGACTAGGTTTGTATTATTATTTGTGACTCAAAGGAACAAGAATCGTCGAATTTCGAGTTCGTATGATGGAGTTAGAGTCTTTTAGTGAAAAATAAATTGCTGGTGTAAACAGTTCTGGTGCGCACCTTTAGCGACCAGATTTGGCATTTTTAGCGATGGGAATTGGACTTTTAGCGACTAGATTAGTGTTTTTATTGGGCAGAAACTTAAGAACCAAAAATGGTCATTTCCTTCATTTCCTTTAGGATTTTTGAAGCACGGTTCTTGGGCGATTTTGAGGATTTCTTCAAGACTTCAACTTGGGTAAGTGTCCTACATTCGAAAGTGATTATATTTCATAAATCCATGGTTATACTCATCATTTAATTCCGATTTAAATGGAAGAAATTGGGATTTTTGCAAAATCTTTCCAAAACAGAAATTTAAGATTTGGAGGTCTAGTATTTAACGGAATTTGATAAAATTGGTATGGTTGAACTCATATCAGAATGGGTGTTCGAATTTCGTAAAAATTCTGTCGGGTTCCGAGAGGCGAGCCCCGCGTTGACTTTCGGTTGACTTTTTAATGTGAAATTTTCAGTCGACGTTATATTATCCGGAATAATTTTCGATGAATTTTAATGAAGTTATACAATTAAACTGGATAGATTTGAGCTGTCCGGAGGTCAATTCTAGCAAGAAGGCTATTTTGGAATATCGGCCTAACTTCAAAAAGGTAAATATCTTGCCTAATCATGTGAGGGAGAATTATCCCTTAGGCATTGAGTCTTATGTGAAACTTGTGTAATTGAAAAGCCGTGTATGCGAGGTGACGGAGTACGTACTTGATTTATATGTGCAAATTATATCGGTTAAAATTCGAAGATACCCTTATGTATTAAATTGGTAATTGTTAGCACTTATTAAATCCTTTATTTGTCATGCCTCATTCCTTGTTTATCGAGTTTGTTTTTATATGATAATTTGTTGTGACTGTCACTTGACTTTTATGTGGATTCTGTGTTCTTTTAAGTTTCCATTTCGTGGAAATAGTTTCATTAAGGATTTTTCATCCGCAAATAATTAATTAAATAAGTTTAAAAAGAGGCATTAATATTTATCTAAAATTTAGATTAAAGAAGGTGTTGTCCCATGCTGAGTTACTTTTCCATCCTTGATGTTGTTTTGAGATTTTATATATGTTATGTGGAGCCATGGGCTCTATGCTGTGAAATTATTTGATTTCGTTGTACCTTAGGAAATGGTTGTGGCCTACAAGCAATTTGTAAATACGAGTTGATTATGTTGTGATAATATTCTGTGTGAATTGTTGTGTGATTTGGGTTAGTGATATATGGCGTATAAGGGTAGCATTCCACTGTTGATATTTACGGGCATAAGGGTGACATTTCACTGTTGTTATGTGTGTTGGGATATTGTGTGGGGAGGAGTGATAAGGGAGGCTATTATTGGAGTGCTACAGGTGGCTATAAGAGCGATAAGGGCAGCTATTGATATTTTTAGGGCGGAGGGATAAGAGAGGCTATTATAGGAGTGATAATGGTGGTTATAGGAGAGATAAGGGTGGCTATTGTCAGGGATGTTATGTGATGATGTGAGTTTTTGTGCCGGTGATTTTCACGTGATGTTGTGATTTCCCTGTGATTACTTTTAAATCTTGTGCAACTTGTTTTGTTAATTCAGTAAATTTGATAATAGTTTGATACGTGTTGAAATTGTGAGCATGTGGCTATTGCCCGGCGGAATATGTTATTGGCATGTGAGTTATCCGTGCGGTTGTAATATGAAATGTAGGCACTAGGTGCCGTGAGTATATAATAATAACGATATTGGCACGTGAGTTGTCCGTGCAGTTGTGAAATGAGATGTGAGCACGAGTTGCCGTGAGTAAATGATGATTTTATTATTGGCACGTGAGTTTTCCGTGAGGATCTTATATATTGATATTTTGGCACGTGAGTTGTCCGTGCGGTTGTGATAGAAATATGGCCACGAGGTGCGGTGAAAATATAAAAGCGGGCTGAGACCCGTGTTACGAAAAGATGAAAGTCGGTCGAGTCCCGTATTTTATGATTATGAAATGAGGTGTCACAGAGTGACTTTTATTTGAAAGAATAATATTCTAAAGATATTTATTTGAAAGAAGTATATTCGAAAGGTATTTATTCGAAGAATTATATGTAAAAGGTTTATATTTGAAGGACTTGATTAATTGGTTGTACTTGTGTTCCTTATTCGTGAGCAATCATTATAGTGTTCTTGTTGCCTTGCTTTTTATATCACTGGTTG
The DNA here is from genome assembly GCA_002018475.1 of Nicotiana obtusifolia. NCBI lineage: Eukaryota > Viridiplantae > Streptophyta > Magnoliopsida > Solanales > Solanaceae > Nicotiana > Nicotiana obtusifolia. Next base: position 13,604 of record MCJB01020406.1, read on the forward strand.
ATTTTTGTTGCTATCATTGCTAGTTGTTTTCCAGTACTATTGTACACTGGTATATTGCACAGGTTATTTGACTAGTGAGTGTCTTGACTTTACCTCGTCACTACTCCACCGAGATTAGTCTTGATACTTACTGGGTCCTTACTGTGGTGTACTCGTACTATACTTCTGCATATTTTTTTGCAGAGCCAGGTATTGGAGATATCGGACTCGGGCAGAGTTAGAGTGTGATCGCAAGGATTCAAGGTAGAGTTGTTTAGTTGTCGCTATCCCTTGGAGTCTTTTCATTTTATTGCACTGTCAACTCTTATTCGAACAGTACTGTATATTCGATCCCTGAGATCATTGCATGTATTTGGTTAGAGTTCGTGACTCAGTATTACCAGTCTTAGAAGGTTGTTTGAATATTTTCGCTGTTGGTTTTTACACTTGTATTGAATTCAAAAAAAAAAAAACCTTGAATTGTCATTATGATCGGCTTACTTAGTCTTAGAGACTAAGTGTCATCATGATGTCTGTCGTGAAATTTTGGGTCGTGACAAATGAGCAGTTCGGTGCACAAGGTATTCCGGGTTTATGCAGGTGCGGAAAATGGCCGCACCCTAAGAAGTGTGATGTACACAACTTACCCTAATACTAGTTTTAGTGACTGTTTCTACAGTTTGAATCCGTCACATATCACATAAAAATAACTTTATAATTATTTTAAGGTTTTCCTTCACAAATATAAGTAGTAAAATGAAAAGGTTTGCTTGTACGTGTTGAGGGAGAGAGAGGGAGATAGCGTGGAGAGAGAGTGAGGGAGAGAGGGAGAGAGAGAAAAAGTAGTTTGATGAAGCAGTGGAATTCGGTGATTTATCGGGGGTAATCTCAATAGAGTGTGCCATCCCTCTTACTTAACTTTCTTGACCTGTAATTCCTACGTAAAAATTTCATGGAGCGCTCTATTTAGTTATCCTCATTTAATTTATATTTTTTAATTTTTTTTTTAAATATTATCCAAAGTTTAAATAATTTCAGGTCTTTTTTTTTTTCTTCTCCTACTATTCTTCTATCGTGATTTTATATGGTATTTTGTGAACATATTTGATGTTTTACAGTGGTGAGCTATTTCGATGCTTTATTTTTCTCATTTGAAGTAGATTTAGGTGTTAAATTGTATATTGAATTGTTAAAATTCGAAGAAGAAATTTTTTATTTTTGGGCAATTTGCACTTAAGGCCAAAGAGTACATGCTTCTTTGGCCTTAAGTACATGAAAATGTTGGTTGCACTTCAGAGTTCAGACCTATTTTTCCGTAAGTGCGTCTAAAGTGTAATTTTTTCATTTCAGACTTATTGGCATTAAGTGTATGAAACTATTGGTTGCACTTCTGACCTATTTGGCCTTAAGTATGAAGTGCAAATTTTTTTCACTTTAGACTTTTTGGCCTTAGTGCATGAAATCATTGGTTGCACTTCAGATCTATTTGCTCTTAAGTGCATAAAATCATTAGTTGCACTTCAGACCTATTTGGTATTAAGTGCATAAAACCATTAGTTGCACTTCAGACCTATTTGGCCTTAAGTGCATATGAAGTGCAATTTTTTCACTTCAGACCTCTCTGACCTTAAGTGCATGAAAATATTATTGCACTTCAGACGTATTTGGCCTTAAATGCATCTTAAAGCGTAATTTTTGTAGTTTAGACTTAATTGGCCTTAAGTGTGTTGCACTTCAAACTATTTTTTTTAAATTTCAGACCCGATAAGCCTGAAGTTAATTATAAAGTGAGTATGTTTATAAATTTTTTTGCAAAGTAGTTATAGCTTCAATTGTAACCTCAAAACCGGGTATAAATGCAAAGCCCCCATTCCTACAAATGACAAATCGGGTTAAAGTGGTCTGGTATCAAATTCTTTTAATAACTAGTCATAGATGGCTATTATTGTTAAATCCAATTCATTGCAGAATTCGATTTGAAAAGCCCAAAAGGAAAAAAAGAAAAAACAGATCAACTCTCGTCCTACATGTCTTGCCATAACATGTTAGAAATTTTAATTTTTGGATTGAAAGAACTACGTGGGCGTCTGGACATAAGAGTTGTAAAATTTCGAAAAAAAGTAAAATTATTTTTTAAAATAGTATTTAAAAATTATAGTTGTGTTTGGACATGAATATACTTTGAAGCTGTTTTTAAAAATTTGTGAGTAATTTGAAGTGAAAATTTTGAAAAACAACCTTTTGGAGTTTTTCAAATTATTTAAAAAATACCAAAATTCAACTTCAACTGAAATGTGAAACTTTTATGGTCAAACACTAACTAATTCTGAAAGAAGTAAAAAAAATTCAAAAAAAGTAAAATTTTTCTTATGGCCAAACGGGACCTTAATTTTCTATGAAATAAAAAATATCAGAAAATCTCAAATCGAATGATGAATAACGATGAATAAGAGTCTCAAATCCAAAACAAAATTATTAGACGAAATATATCTACCGGTGGCTTGGTTGGCTAAGCTGCCGATCGACTTATTTTGAGAAGTAATTTTTTATCAAAATTGCTCGTCAAAAAAATAATTTGAGAGTAATAGCTTTTATTTGGATAAATCATTTTAGAAATACTTTCACTAGTAGTATGTGTTTGGCTATATTTTCAGAAAGTACTCAGAAAAAGTGCAGCCCGAAATTATGGAAAAGGAAGTTACTACTACTAATTAATTCAGTAATGATGACTTTTTCATATGGGTAATCTTCTTCTAAAAATAAATCAAACAAAAACACTTATTTTGGAGAAGCTATTTTCGCTTCTGCTTAAAACCTAAAAACAATTTGTTACTATTTAAAAATATTTATTTATTCGCCGTAAACTTGACCAAACACTTTCATCCTCTAAAGTAAGTGCTTTTTTAAATTAACAAAACATACTATTGACCTTTAAAAAAATTGACCAAACAATATGTCAATGTGTAATGTCATTCAACTTGAAGTAGCAAAGAATATACTTTATTTATATGTTTAGCATATAACGAGAAAATTGCAAAAAAATGACCTTTTTTGGTTTGGCTGTTTCTCTTGCCTGCAAATTCATAAGAGGAATCAGATCAAATATTATTTTCTAGGCTTTGTCGTTTTTCTTTGTTTTGCCTTTTTATTAGGTAGGAGTATTTAATATCTGTTTCTGATGTGGTCCATATTTACTTTCTTTGCTGGCTATGAAGAATGCAAGAAGACGTGGAAAGGGTGTGATATATTGATATGTGTCAAGAATATAAGGAAGAGCTAGGGTTTAGTGAGGTAAAGCAGTTGTTAGTTACAGGGCCAAATAGAAGGGCCATGCTTCGGGACAGTTAGAAGTTAAATTATTTTGCTGGTTACATACGATGATGTTAATTCTGTAATATCAATAGCTATATAAACTGATAATCTTTTGTTGTTTTTGTGACGAATCAGTTATGCCAATGGTTTTACTGGTTCTAAACAAAAATATATTTTTAGTTTGAGATAGTTGAGAATAGCTGCTCAACCATTTTGTAGTTTTACATTGCACGAAAATGTCTATATACCAAAACAGCTTGGTAAAAAACAAATGGATATAGTCCTCTTGTATTTTAAGATACCTCCATTAACATACTAACTACTTAGCTTCAAATCTGCAGTATTACATAAAATTTATTACTTTAAGGGTGTGTTTGGTACGAAGGAAAATGTTTTCATGAAAAATGAGTGGTGATCTGACTTATTTTCTCTTGTTTGGTTGGTGAGTGAAAAAATTTTTCTAGAAAATATTTTCTAGTGTTTGGTTGGAGAGTAGAAAATATTTTTTTATGCTACTCTCATCACTCACCCCTTCCCCCAAGTCCCTATGTTTCCCTTCTTCTAAAAATTCATACAAACCAAAAGGAACTAATGTGCTACATTACTTTTTTATGTAAAAATAATGTTAAAATTTGCGCTCCATAACTAAAAAGAAAATATTCTTTTTTGGTTAAAAAAGAAAGTACCATTTTCACAATATGAAAATAAAGTACTTATTTTGTTGAAATAAAAGAAAATATTTTTTCTACATTATGAAAAAACTTAAAAGAAAATACTTTTTTACTCAATGAAAAGAAAATACTTTTTTTGTCGAAATGAAAGAAAATACTTTTTCTACATCACGAATAAAACTTTTTTTGTCGAAATGAAAGAAATTACTTTTTACTACATCATTTTGTTGAAATGAAAGAAAATATTTTTTTTACATCATGAAAAGAACTCCGAAATTTCAAGTCTCTAAAGCAATCCGCCCGGTCTCTGATGCTCGTACTTCACCTGCTGACAATTTAAACACCGAGCTACAAACCTCACTACATATTTCTTCATTCTTCTCCACCAATAGTGCTGACTCAAGTCCTGGTACATCTTAGCGGCACCCAGATGAATGGAATACCGCGAACTGTGGGCTTCTCCAAGAATCAATTCGCACAAACCATCTACATTTGGTACACAAATCCGACCCTCCATCCCCAACATCCCATCATCTCCAATAGTAACATCTTTGGCATCATCGTGCTGAACTATGTCCTTCAGGACAAGCAAATGGGGATCATCATACATGCGCTCTTTGATGCGATCATAAAAGGAAGACCGAGAAACCACATAAGCTAGAACACGACTGGGATCCGAAACATCTAATCTCACGAACTGATTGGCCAAGGTCTGAACATCAACTGCAAGAGGCCTTTCACCAACAAGAATGAATGCAAGGCTACCCATTCCACCGCCTTTCTACTCAAGGCATCGGCCACCACATTGGCCTTCCCGGGATGATACAGAATGGTAATATCATAGTCCTTTAGCAACTCCAACCATATCTGCTGCCTAAAATTTAGATCATTCTATTTAAATAAGTGTTGAAGATTTTGATGATCTGTGAATACCTCATAAGACACACCGTAAAGATAGTGCCTCCAAATCTTTAATGCATGAACTATGGCTGCCAATTCTAAATCATGAACAGGGTATTTTTTTTCATGTGGCTTTAATTGGCGCGAAGCATAAGCAATCACTCTGCTCTCCTGCATTAAGACATATCCAATACCGATCCGAGAAGCATCACAATACACTATATAAGAGCCTGAAGTTGAAGGCAAAACTAGAACTGGAGTTGTGGTCAAGGCAGACTTGAGCTTCTGAAAGATCTTTTCATACTCATCCAACCACCTGAATGGAGTACCTTTCTGGGTCAATTTAGTCAAGGGCAGCGCAATAGATGAGAATCCCTCCATAAAGCGACGATAGTGACCGGGCAAGCCGAGAAAACTCCGAATCTCAGTAGCTGAAGATGGCTTGTGCCAACTCTAAATTGCCTCCATCTTCTTCGGATCCGTCTTAATTCCTTCACTAGACACTATGTGTCTCAAGAATGCCACCGAACAAAGCCAGAACTCACACTTAGAGATTTGGCATAAAGTTTCTCCTACTCTCAGCCTCTGCAATACAATACTCAAGTGTTATGCATGCTCCACCTGATTATGTGAGTACACTAGGATATCATCAATAAATACTACAAAAAATGAATCAAGATATGGATGGAATACATTATTCATGAAGTGCATAAATGTTGCTGGGGCGTTGGTCAGCCCAAAAGACATCACGAGAAATTCATAGTGACCATAACGGGTCCTAAATGCCGTCTTTAGAATATCTGCATCCTGATTTTCAACTGGTGATACCCAGATCTCAAATCAATTTTGAAGAACACCCTCGCTCCATGAAGCTGGTCAAATAAATCATCAATACGTGGCAAAGGATACTTGCTCTTGATTGTAACTTTATTCAACTGCCTGTAGTCGATGCACATCTGCATAGTACCAACTTTCGCTTTCAACAAGCAGAATTGGTGCACCCAAGGCGACACACTAGGCCTAGTAAACCCCTTATCAAGAAGTTCCTGAAGTTGCTCTTTCAATTCTTTCAACTCAGCTGGTGCCATACGATACAGAGGAATAGATATGGGCTGAGTGCCCGGCACCAAGTCAATACCGAAATCAATATCTCTATCGGGTGGCATACCCGACAAGTCTACAGAAAATACATCCGAAAAATCCCGCACTACCGGCACAGAATCAATAGTAGGAGTGTCTGCATCAACATCTCTCATAGAGGCCAATTATGACAAAGACCCCTTTCCAACCATACGCTGGGCCTTTAAATAAGAAATTACCCTGCTGCGAAGATAATCTAGAGAACCTCTCCACTCGACTTTCGACAATCCTGGTATCGCCAACGTCACGATTTTTGCATGACAGTCCAGAATAGCATGATATAGAGACAACCAATCCATACCCAAGAGTACATCGAAATCGACCATACTAAGCAATAAGAGATACACTCTAGTCTCCAGTCCCCCAATAGTTACCACACACGACCGATACACACGGTCCACAATAATAGTATCGCCTACCGGCGTAGATATACGAGCAGGTGAAACTAAGGACTCAGGGGGCATATCCAGATAACGTACAAAATATGATGAAACATACAAATATGTGGAAAACGGGTCAAATAATATAGAAGCTTCCCTGTGGCACACTAAGACAATACCTATGATCACTACATCTAAAGCAACGGCATCTGGCCTGGCAGGAATAGCATAGAATCGGGCATGGCCGCTACCTGATCGACCTCCCCCTCTTGGGAGACCTCTAGCTGCCTGTGCCCCACCCCGTGCTGGCTGGAAGGGTGGTGAATTAACTGGTGGGGGAGCCGCAGCCCAACTCCTATGCTAAGTTGGACCTCCCGAAAGGCGGGGGGCAATTCCTCTTCAAATGACCCAAATCTCCACAGTCGAAACAACCCTTCTCGAATAATGGTGGAAAGTACTGAGGTGGCCCTCAAAAACCAGAATAACTATCAGAAGAACCTGGTACAGATGAACCCTAAACTGATGGTGCATGAGATGAACTCTGAGCTGGAAGTGCGCTAAGAGAATACTGACTCTGTCGAGCACTATATGAATCATGGCTAGCTGATGCGCCACAATGAGCTAGACGAGCCATCTGAGCGAGCCTATAAAGACGGTCCTTACTGTGATAGGGTTGTCTTCTAGAAGGCACACCGCTGGAATTAACCGGACCACGAGACCTCTTGGCCTCCCTCTCCTCACGCTCCTGAATACGGACCATCTCTGGCTGCCGAGCACTGTCGACCACCTCGTCGAATTTAGCACCTGCTACATTCCCCAGAGTCATAACAAAAAGAAACTGCTGGTTGAGGCCATTAATAAACCTCCTGATCTTCTCCCTCTCAGTGGGAACCAACCAAACTACATGACAAGCCAATTCTGAAAATCGCATCTCATACTGAGTCACAGACTGGTCCTCCTGATGTAAGTACTCGAACTGCCTGCGCAATTCCTCTCTGCGGGTCTGGGGCACAAACTTCTCTGGAATTAATACGGAGAACTCATACCCTGAAGGTGGTGCTGCACCAACTGGTCTTCTCCTCTCATAAGTCTCCCACCATCTGAAGGCTGCTTTGATCAGCTGAAAAGTAGTAAATGAGACTTCACTGGTCTCCAGAATACCCGCTGTACGAAGCATCTACTGGCATCTGTCCAAGAAATCCTGAGCATTCTCTGACTCAGTTCCTTTGAAAGTTGGAGGATGGAGTCTCCCAAGCCTCTCTAATCTCTCTGCTCCTCGTCATTCATAATATGACCCATCTGGGCCTGAGCAGCTGCAACCGGCTGGACTGGTAGTGCCCCCGTTATCTGAAGTCCCTGCACTACCTGCTCTTGAGTACAGGCTACAAGGGTATGAGTACCTCCCCCGGCCTAAGAAGTGGCTGGTGCGGCCTGAGGCGAAACCACCTGAGCAAGGCCAGTGCAAACAGTCAATATGTGCTAGAGCCTCCTGAAGGCCTAGAATCACAATAGGCACAACTAGTGCCTAAGCTGGCCGCACCACCGCAACTATATATGGGCCTGAGCTGGAGCAACCGGTAGTTTTATCGGTGCTGCTCTAGCTATTGTACGCATTACACCTCGATCTCTACCACGGCCCCAGCCTCTCACGACCCTAATTGGTGGCACTTGTGGCTAATAGTCCGATCCGGTAGTACGCGTCACCACCATCTATGAGAGAATAAAATAACAGAAATTTAATTTCCGGAATCAACAAATTCGCACGACAGAATACAAGAAAGTAAAATTTTCCTAAGGGTGTGGCAGCCTCTCGAAGATAAGTACAGATGTCTCCGTACCGATCCGCAAGAATCTACTAAACCTACTCATGACTTGTGAGACCTATGTAATCTAGGCTCTGATACCAACTTGTCACGAAATAAAATCTGTATGTCGTGATGGCGCCTATCTCAATACTAAGCAAGCCGACAACCTCAAATAAACCACAATTTCTTTTAAGTTTGAAAACATGATATTTAAATTTAACAACAAAAGATTCCCATAATGATTGGTACAAATACACTCCCAAATCCCGGTGTCACTAAGTACATGAGCATCTAAATAATAACAAAGTCTAACTGATAAAAACACTGTCTAAAAATTTAGAACAGTACAATAACTAAAATGAAAGAGAGTCAAGATCTGTGGACGCCAAGCAGTTACCTTGATATTCTCCAGCAGATGAAACTCTGATATCTAGCAGCCGTTGTATTCGAAAGTGTCTGGATCTGCACACGAGGTGCAGGTTGTAGTATGAGGACAACCAACTCAATAAGTGACAAGACTAACCTTTGGATTGAAAGTAGTGACGAGCTGAACTGGTACAGTTCAATATAGAAATAACAGTACAGAAATGTACGCATGCTTTCAAGTTCAACAGTTAATATTAGTACAGGTAAAATATATAAATTCTGCATGATATGAGGAATATGACATCTTCTATATCTACATGCGAAAATATATGTTGTATGTGATGTACCACAATGGAAACCTCGTGTACTCACACTCTCAGAATACTCAATCACTCAGTATTGTATATGGCCAATCCAGCCCAGGGAACTCCATCTTAGATATGTCTATGTATCAACTGACAATTAGTCACTCAGTACTATACAAGGCTAATCTAGCCCAGGGAACTCCATCCCAATATAAATAAATAAGGAAACTCCATGCCTAGGGAACTCTATCTCTAATATAAATAGATAAGGCAACTCCATGCCTAGGGAACTCCATCCCTGATATAAATAAATAAGGTAACTCCATGCCTAGGGAACTTCATCCCTAATATAAAGAAATTGCGCTCATTGTGAGGGGTGCAGACTTCGGAGGGGCTCCTTCAGCCAAAGCGCCATAATAAGCCAAATCCAGGAATAAATAAATAAATCATGTTGCGGCGTGCAGCCCGATCCCATAGATATCACTCAAAATGTCTAGTTTCTCGGGCTCTCAATAACATGAAATTCAATCTGGCATGATGATACGATGACAACAGAGACTAAGATATGATATGCAAATGATGGATGTGACTAAGTACACAATTACATTTTAAACAATTAATTCAATAGCAACACGACCCCTGTGGGTCCCAAAAATATCGGCCCGTAACCTAATCATGATCTTTAATATGAGTCACAGCTCAATTTCTCTAACACGTGGAGGATATGTGGATAATGATATTTATTTAATTATGCAACTCCACGAAATCAATTAAGTCACAATTTCTATGGGGCACGCTCACAGGCCCGTCACCTAGCATGTGCGTCACTTCCAAACAATTGATATAACACAAAATTCAGAGATTCACACCCTCAGAATCAAGTTTAGAAATGTTACTTACCTCAAACCGTGCAAGTTCTTTATTCCAATATGCCTTTTCCTCGAATCTAGTCACAATTAATTCGATTCAGTCAATACAAATTACAAGAATTAATTCCATGTGAAAATACTAATTCTCCAACAAAATCCGAAATTCCACTCAAAAATAGCCAGTGGGGCCCACGTCTCGAAACCTAACAAAAGTTACAAATTATGAATGCTCATTCAACCACTAGTCCAACCATACCAAATTTACCAAATTCTGACATCAACTCGACCTCCAAATTTTAAATTCTTATTTTTGAAATCCGTAGGCACAAATCCTCGAATTTCACCTCAAAAACGCATAATCTAGGCAAAATACTCATTGATAATTTAATATTATTGACTAACAATGATCACAGGTGACTTACCTCAAGTTTTCCCGTGGATTCTCTTTGAAAATCGCCCAAAACCATGTTGGAAATGTCCAAAAATGAGAAAAATCGGACCCTTCGGAATGTATACTGCCCAGCAATTTCGCATCTGCGAAATACTTGACCGCATATGCGGTCTCGCAGATGCAAGAATGGTCTGCGCTTCTGCAGACTTCAGCGCTTCTGCAGACGAGCAAGCCGCTTCTGCGGTCTTTGCGCTTCTGCGGTCGTGCAGTCGCAGATGCGACTCTGCTTCTGCAGACCATCTGCTCGCTTCAGCTACCTCTGCCTTAACCCACGCCTAGCCGCTTCTGGATGGAACACTCGCTTCTGCGAACTTGCACCTGCGAGAAAATATCCGCAAGTGCAATTGCATCAGAAAGCAAAATTTTCAGATTCCTTCTAAGTCCAAATTTTAATCTGTTAACCATCCGAAACTCACCCGAGGCCCCCGGGACCTCAACCAAATATACCAACAAGTCTTAAAATATCATACGAACTTCGTCGAAACCTCAAATCACATCAAGCAACGCTAAAACCATGAATCATACCCCAATTCAGCTTAATGAAACTAAAATTTTTTAACTTCTACATTCGATGCCGCAACCTATCAAATCAAGTCCGATTGACCTCAAACTTTGCACACAAGTCATAAATGGCATAATAGACCTATGAAAATTTTCAGAACTGGATTCCGACCCTGATATCAAAAAATCAACTCCCTTGTCAAACTTCCAAACTTAAACTTCTCATTTTCGCCATTTCAAGCCTAATTTAACTACGGAATTTCAAATAATTTTGGGGACACACTCCTAAGTCCAAAATCACCATACGGAGCTATTGGAGCCATCAAAACTCTATTCCGGGGTTGTTTACACATAAGTCAATATCTGGTCAACCTTTTCAACTTAAGTTTTCATCCTTGAGACTAAGTGTTTCAATTCATTCCGAATCTCACCGGACCCGAACCAATTATCCCGTCAAATCACATAACAGTTGTAAAGCACAAATTGAACAGTAAATGAGGGAACGGGATTGTAATACTCAAGACGACCGGCCGAGTCGTTACACTTCTCAATGCTACTTATCAACAACGGTAGGTCCAATTGCAGGCAGGGGAGGAGGTAGAGTAAAAGTTACGGGTTTGGCCAAACCTAGTAACTTTATATAAATTATATATTTATCTTAAGAAATCTATTGAATATATATAAATTATTTACTTACAATCCACTAACTTAAACAAACTAGATTCTCAAATTCATAAACTTTAAATTCTAATTTTGCCTCTTATTGATGGACTTCGCTCTTTGTTTCTTCCGAGAAAATCGCCTTCTGTAGTGACAAAGCAAGTAAGTGAGAATGTGAAGAAGCCATCACAGAAGTACTTGCAATTAGTTATAGAAGATAAGTTTGAGTTTTGCCTCTCAAACATCCTTGAATACGAGTAAAGTCAAACCTCTTTGTAATAGTTTTGTTTGTTTCGAAAAAATTTTAGCTGTTATAATAATGAAGTGTTGTTATAGAGGATATATTTTATAATATAATATAATAATCAATTCCGCCAAAAATACAGCTTTTATAGTAAATCGCTAGTTTTGTTTGTTTCGAAATTTTTTTAGCTGTTATAATAATGAAGTATTGTTATAGAGAATATATTTTATAATATAATATAATAATCAATTCCGCCAAAAACACAGCTTTTATAGTAAATAGCTATTATATATAGATGTTGTTATAGAAAGATCTGACGGTACATATCCTATTAATTGTGTAACTTTAGCTATTTATATTGTTCATTTCTTGATTGTTTTTTTTTTTTTTAAATTCATAGAGACGAGAAAGGAACAAAAAGGAAAAAGGAAACTAAAGACGATAACACATTATCTATCTAACTATATTAAAAGCACGAAGGCACTTAACGAAATGTTGTTCGCCTTTTCACCCTTAAAAATTAGATTTCACATTGGATAAAATTATCATTTATTTATTTTTCTAATTTTTAGAATTATAAAATTAACTAAAATTTTACTTATTAAATATTTCCTTATTTAAATTATGTAAAAAGATCTAATATTTAGGACTTTAAATCAATTAAATTGTATTACCTTATATAAAAATTTTCTTACTTGAATTAGGTAACACAATTATAATTCCTTCTATATTGTCATTCCTAATATTTAAGACTATTAAATTAAATAATTTTTTTATTAATTTCTTTCTAGCTATATCGGACTTTATTTAATAAGATTATTAAAACGATTCTAAAATTTCAAGGTCAAGAGAAGAAAAATTTCGCAAAGTTCTAAAAGGAAACAAAATAATGCCGTGTGTTTTCTTTCTTTCTCTATTTTGTCTAAAACAAAAATACTATTAGAAAGTACGAAACCAAAGGTTGGTTTTTACGAAAATAAACAAAAAGTTCCCATTAGATTTTATCTAGGGATGTCAATGGTTCTCTAAAACTCAATTGAACTGAACCTTTCAGATCGATTACTAGGTTTCTCTTAATAAGATTATAGGTTCGATATAAATCTACATTGTTTTTTTTAATTTTTAAATAAAATTAAAAAATACAAAATCGTACGGTACCGAATAAATTTATATGTGTATATTTTATGTATTAAGTTTAAAATAACAAAGCATTAATGTATAATTAATATAACTGCAATTAATTTATCTAATATTTTAAAATTGGAAATTAATTAATATTGATCATTAAACTTTTCCTTATTTGAACTAGATAAGAACATCTAATATTTAAGAATTTAAAATCAAATAAGATTTTATTTACAATAATGTTTCCCTAATATTTAGAATTTAAAATTAGCTAAAATTTTATAGACAATTTATAATGGAAAGTAAGTGAAGATTCCATTTTAGAAAAAAAAATATTTATTAAATAAATCTCAAAATAAAGAGATATATACTGATTTAAATTAAAAAAAGATGTACTTAATTTTTGGACATGCTTGCTTTTGAATATTAACCATATAACTAACTTTGATAATCTGTGATAGTAATCGTTTGGATCATTTTTTTTTGAACTTTTATTAACTTATTCTTCAAAAATGTTAAGATTTAATATTTCAAAGAAAAAATTTAGTAGTTTCTTTGAAATTTGAATTTAAAGAGGTCTTATGCTGCTACATTGCATCTCGTGCTAATTCTTTGAAAGCTTATATCTGAATTTTTTGTTATAAAAAGTGAAATTTACAAATTATACAATAAATACTCATAGGAACTTAATTTTTTTTATAATTTTATTTTATAACTCAAACATAATTTTCATTAAAACTCTTTGAGATGGGTACACGCGCAACGCGCGTATCCTAAGACTAGTACTTTATTAAAAGTATGAATGCCTTTAGCTAACGCCTTTTTTTTACCCTTTAAACATAGAGTTTATAACAGATAAAATAGTTATTTAATAAAAAAATTCTAATATTTAGGACATTGGAAACAACTAAAATCGTAATTACTAAATCCTTCCTTGTTTGAACTATGTACAAAAATGTCCTACAATTTAGGACGTTAAAATATTTAAAATTCTAATTGATTAATATTCTTTCCTTATTTAAAGTATGTTATCACAAACTATATTTACGAATCCTCATATTAAGACTTTGAAGTCAATTAAGATATTTATTCAAAAGAAGATTTATCTATCGTATATTTATATTTTTTTCAATATTAGGAATACAATTTTATTCCTTAACAAAATAATATCTCGACATACAATATTCTAGAGCAAAAATTAAAGTCCAAAAAAGTCGTACAAAATCTAAAAGGACTTACATAATCCGAAAGTATTCCTACTCAATCTTTTTTCAAGAACTTTTTTTGTACTAGAATATTATATATATATATATATATATATATATATATATATATATATATATATATCAAAATTTTTTGGTTAGATAAAAATGTAAATAGAAGTACAGTTTAATTTTACGAAAAACAAAATTGCCATATGACAAAAAATAAAAAAGAAGAAGAGAATAAGTGGAAACTTCTTCAATAACCATATCCCTAAGAAAGAGCAATTGTCGTTGGTTTAAAAAGGAAATAGAAACTAGTTAACATCCCTATCAAGAAAATTCAAAATTGTCGTAGGTTCAAAAGGGAAAATGAATAAGAGAACAAGAAGAAAACTTACATGCATTATATTTATAAAATATCCTTATAGAAAATCGTCGGTTGATATCTCAAGTTTTAATTTGCTCTCCATGGACACTAAGGTTTAGTTTCCTCGTTGGTTAATGCACTTCATCAACTTAATTTGATTTTTAGTGAACTTCTTAAATTAGGATTTTAAAAACGTTATCAGCTGAAATTGGGAAGGAAGAATGATAATTTTTGAATTTTAAGTGATGAAATTATAAAATTAGAACAACTTTTTAACTGAATACATTGACGAATTATTGAGAACTTATATGGAGCAGTTTCTTCTTTTATTGAGTTAAGTATATAGGATCAACATTTATTATTTTCAGGAAAATAAACTTTTCTTTTATAGCTTAGACACAATATTTTAATATAATATCTATACAACTTTTTAGAATTCTTTTATCCATTGAGATAGTGTACATGCGCAACGCGCATATCGTAAGACTAGTTTAAATTAAAAATGACGCATCTATCGTTTGTGAGCTTTAAATCTAAGATTCTAAAATGATGGGAGGGAGACAATTTGAAAATGACGGGGTTGTCTCTCCCAAAGAAAACAAATTTGTTGTAATATCCTTAGTAAAATGTTAACAAAACAATAAAATTGTAATAATATATTGCTAACTCAATATTTCTTACACGATATTCGATATTCGTATTGAGGCTTGATTAAAAGTTGAATTTGCATCAGAAAGTATCATATTTGAGGAGAAAGTACTTCCTAACAAAAGCGACTCCACACACAGAGCTCAACTTCCAATTTAAGAATGAAAGAGTAATTACCAAGCTATATTACCCATATTGCTTATGCATGTTCGCGTGTATATATTCGCAAGTAGTGACATAAGAGAGCGCGGGACTCATCCCCCAAACCTCCATAGTCGAAAACAAATAATTATAAGATCTATTAATTATGAATTAATATCTATTTCTAGTGATGCTTATGTATCTCTATTCTCGTTTTCTACATAAAACAGGTTTATTTCATATTATTTTATGTTTTAAGTAACTTACTCATTTTTCGACAGAAGTTTGACCAACTAGCTTGTTGGATAACACATAATCCAAAAAACAAATCCAAACACATGGCAAAACAATAAAAATACTTTTAAAATAACTAAGTTATTAATTATGCCGTAAGAAGCGTATGAAAATGCATCAGAAAATATAATTATTTTTTGTGCATAAAGTTCTTATTTAAATACTTTTTGTCTCTTTAGATTCTTCAAAGTATTGCCGGCCCACAGATCTGCCTTTACACCTCAAGATGAGATGAATAAAAGGGAAGATAAGGTAGCTGCTGCCTTAAGGAGAAGTTAAATATAATCCAGACAAGCACCAGATCTGTTGGCCCTACGCACAGACTGAAATCTTTGAATATCTAAGTTGAGAGTCGGTCCAAAACAACCTCTTTACCTCCACAAGATAAGTATAACATCTATATACACATCCTTCTGTCATTAACACTGTACGAGTAAGTTTTACCGGATAAAATAACATCGACATCCAACAAGAACAACTTGCTTCTCAGTAAAAACAATTCAACCTCTTCGTCGGAAAATTACACTGTATAGATAGGTAATTCTTTTTTTTGTATATATACACTACATATTGACACCCCTTTTCTTCTTGTGAGTTTTTCTTTATATTTTGACCCTTTTAGTGAAAATTCCAGTTCCCCGTGACAATATCCCTGTATAAAGTCAAACTATTAGTTTTATTTCAAATAAATGTTTATTCAATCCTTTTACATCTAAAAAATTATCAATTTGGAACCATAAAAATTAAAGTGCCCTGTGATAATACCAATTGGGAATAAGCATTTATTTGAAATAAAACTAATAGTGTAATTTGAAAGTTAGTAGGTTTGCTCAACTTACAAAAGTAGGTTGCATCACAAAACAAATCTGCCAACTCAAAAGTTAGAAACACCACATGTGCACCCAAATCTTGATTAGAGAATTAGTCAGCAATGAGATTAGTTTACTTTAATTGACCAGACTATTAAAAGAAAGACATTTTCAAAACCTTTGCAGCAATAGTAAGACATAGGTTAAAAACCATGAGAGATCAAGGTTTAATTCAAGCAAAACTAAAAACGCTAGATGATTTCTTGTATTAGGGCCGTTTGATACACGGCATAAGGTGAGAATAAAGTATGGTACTAAATTTACAGATAAATTTATACCGTCAACCAAATAGAGTATAAACTTAATCATAAACTTAATCCTAGATATCCCATCTTATCCCATCAAACTTGGTATTATTTTATCTCACTTCCCAGGTGGGATAAATTAGTCTAGGGATTATAATCCCGGGATTATTTAGTCCACAATCAAACGGCCCCTTAGTACTTATGTTGATGAGAGGTTGCAGGTACCAGCCGAAGGAATACTTGAGGTGCCCATAAACTGACCTGGACACCTAGACACCACTATTATGAGAGAGATAAATGGACAGAAAGTAAAGGGAAAACAAAGAAAAGAAAGAAGAGGTTGAACATGCACTGCACTTAGATTTTTGAATATTTCAAATTACAATTAACCAAAAGATTATGGAAGACACTGAAACTTTTAAAAATCTCAGCCAACATTCCATCTTCCAGACAACCTTTTCTTCTTGGTACAAAAGAAAATTCTAAAAAAGCACATGCATTATCTTTTATGGTCGTTGATGACCCAAAGGTGACTCATGCAACAATTAGTTAAAAGATTCATCAACTTCTCCTCAAAACCCTATATATAATGATACAAGAAATGTTCTTAAACCATCAACCAAAACTTAAATATTTCTCACTGACCATCACAATTCACAATACAACAATATTCCACTGCAGAATCAGAATCACAATGAAGAACTTACTCAGTGTAAATGTGGTGAATATTCCAATGAATTCAGCTGTATGCTCATTTGAAAAGCAGCCAAAAAGACTATTATCCCTATCTCCTTGCCAAGACCATATTCCATCTGCAACTTCAAAGATTTTATCTAAATTAAAGCAAAGTGAGTATTTCCGCTGTCTCTTGACGAAGAATAATCAACTTATTCTCGTACTAGTACCGAGTATTAATGACCCTTGAATGAAGAAATCTTAAAGATGAATATTCTTGAATATGCAGGAAAATCTGTGATTGGTAAGATGACCAAACTGGGAGAAAGGATGGACTGTCTTGCACAAGGCATTCGCGAACATGGTAAGCACTTATATAGTTATATTTTTCATATACAACATTAAAAAAAGGGTTTGAAATTGAAGATGAAAAAGAGTACTTGATTCAGGTTGTGTTTGGACATGAACGAACTTGGAAAAAACAATGATGTTTAGTGTCTTAAAACCAATTTTCACTTGTCATACTCATCAAACAAGTTTTTCAATATTGGAAATACTGGCAATCAAATTTCAATTTGCATATAATGATTTCAGTAGTTGCAAGTGAAGCATGGCCAAACGCAAAGAATGTAAATCTAAAGAACACGGATAAGTGAGTCATGATGTACAAAACCATGCAAAAAAGTACTATTTACATGTATATACGATAGAAAGTATTGATTGTATTGACGTTAATGTTCAAATTTAATTGTGCAGTGAGCCTTAGCCCGAAGCTAACAGAAACTGTGAAGGGAAAATTGAGCCTTGGGGCGAAAATACTTCAAGTAGGAGGGTTGGAGAGAATATTCAAGCAGAAGTTTAGTGTTAGAGATGATGAAAAGCTATTGAAAGTTTCTCAATGCTATTTATCGACGACAGCTGGTCCAATAGCAGGCCTTCTCTTCATCTCTACTGATAAGATTGCTTTCTGCAGTGAGCGATCGATAAAGCTCTTATCTCCAACTGGAAAGTTGCTTAGAATCCGTTACAAGGTACCCCTCTGCTCTGGTTTTCTTTCATCTCTAATTTTCTAGCCATGTAAAGCATAATCTAATAGGCCACTTCATAATTGCAGGTATCAGTCCCGATAAGCAAGACAAAGAAAGCAAAAGAAAGTGGAAATATGGAAAAGCCATCACAAAAGTATATACAAGTAGTTACAGAGGATGATTTTGAGTTCTGGTTTATGGGATTCCTTAATCATCAAAAGACACTGAGATATCTGCAGCAGGCAATTTCAAGTTCTTCAGCAAGCTAAGAAGATAGTTTTTTCTCCTTTTTTCCTCTCATTTTGTTTCAAATTCGCCCATTCATCAATGTAAAATGTTGATGCAGAAACGAATTTACAGATCTGTTCAAACTTGTAACTAGCTCCATTGCTCAAAGGAGGTTTTAGGTTTTGTAGGCTTTGAGCCTTGGGAGTTAATACTGATGTACAGATTTATTGTAAAACTGATGTGAACAGAAAACTAATTCATCTCTTGGCCACAGCTGTCCAACCAAAATTCTAAGATTTGAGAGTTAAATAATGTGTTATTATAGTAGTAATAGCTTATATCAAGTTAAATACGACTTACCTTGAAAAATCGAGAAGAAGTGAGGAGCGGTTTCATCTTCTTGGACAGAGTTTGAGGTGTGGGAGTTGAGAAAAGTGATAAATTGTTATAGTTGCACATCTGAAAAGCTTTGCTGCGATCGCAGGCCTTGTGCAGGGAATGCAGCACTGAAGATTTGGGAGCACAGGAAGAAAGCCGTTATCCCGGTCCTTGGCGCACATTCGTAATTTTGCGAAGCTGAGTTCAATACCTCAACAGCCACATATAGTGGTGGTTGCAGCAACTGGGCCCACGATCGCAATTTTTGATACTGCCTCGCAGACTTGCCTTGCTGCGATCGTGAGCCATGTGTTGTGATCGCAACTTCCTTTGTTACAATGCAGAAATCACTAATGTTGTGATCGCGGCTCCCTTATTGCGATCATCGCACCAGTTCATTTTGAACAGTGTTTCGCTTTTCTCACCCACAGTCTATTTTATCCCCATATCGAGCGAGTGAACAGCCTTATGGTGACACTTATAGCCATGTTTTAAACACCCACACCATCCAACTAACTCAATTTAGTCCCAAGCATGCATCCCATCTCAAATGCCTCCTACATAGACATATACAATTAGCAACAAGTACAGTTAATGCTTTTACACATCATAGGCATTAATTGAATGCACATAAGAAATAAAAAAGAAACAAGTTCATTATAGTAGTAACATCCTGATGAAGGTATAACAATGGAGTAAGAAGCAACCTCAATCAAATCAAATTATCAAATTGAATTCACTGCTTCACGTGCTTCACATATATTTGTCCATATTTATAGTCCTACAATCCAAAAAAAAAAAAAAGCATAAGCCTTATTATATTTTAATTTAAATATAATACCTTTCTTGAGATCTTTTTTCCTGTAACATGTATGCTCTTCATTTTGCACATAATAGAGGTTCATTTCATTTTGTTTTAGTTTCTCTGTAACTAAACTCCTTTTCCTACCAAAAATGACCAACTAGCTTGTTGGATCGTATAATTCGTAAAATGAAAGAAAACACATTGCAAAACTCTAAAATAATTCTCTCTGGGCCAATTTATTATTAGGGGTTTGCCCTGAATTTCTAATCTATTAGAACTCTCTTTCCGGAAGGAAGTGAAAAAGACTCTCCTTCATATGCATTATCCTTTTCCCGGACACTTCTACAAATTGAAGATACCTCCTCACAACAATAATAAGACATCCTCCACAATGTAATCATTAAAAGAGTTCTGTTTAGGGGGAGATTATTCTATGAATAGTTTTTATTTTTTCTTTTATATTAGTTTTATCATATGTAGGTCAACTCACCAAAACACATTATAATATTCTCTGTAGTATAATTTTATTTGTCGTCTGACTATTGTTGTTACGGATTGCTTTATTAGCTTCCACATGACGCCTTGTCATTTCGATTCCAACATTTATGTGGTGAGGTTTGACTCGACATGATGTTTAAGAAAAGAAAGAACTTTTGAACTTGTGGTCCTATACCTAGCATAAGATTTTTGTCACCATAAAAGCATATTGTCATTTAGGATAACATTAAAGTTTCTAGGTTAAATTAATTCCAAAAATGTGTCATTCTTTTGGAACAGACTAATTAGAATAATGCCACATAATATGGAGTAGAGGAAGTATTAAAAATAACTTCTTAATAACTTGCTAAGTATTTTGAAAGAAACATATGAAAAATGCATCAGAAAACATTGTTATTTTTTGTGCCTCATTTTGAATTTTTTTATTGCAATAGGTATTTCAAAGTATTGTTGTCCAAAGACAAAAGTTAGTCAAACTATGGAGAAAATAAGTTTAGTTTACTGAAAACCTTTTAATCACATGTCTGTGCGTGTTGCTTTCCACATATAATCAGCATGAATGCCTATCCTTCCTTTATACCTCAAGAGGAGATTAAAAAAAATAAAACAAATAAACACAAAGCAAGATAACTGCCTTAAAAGAAAAGACACTATATAAATCCAGACAAGCACCAGAATTGTTGACCCTACATAGCAGATTGAAATATTTGAATGGCTACTTTTTTCCTTAGCCTGATTTATAAAGCAACAATTCTAAATGGATGACTCACTCATGTTTCAAAAGGGGATTTGAGTCAGGTGGTGGTCATGGATCACCACTAAACTGTTATCTTGTCAACTTTAATCATATAAAACTAATCAAACTAACTTGAGATAATTTTATTATGCACTAAAATCTTTTTAAAGAGATAATGTGTATACTTTTGAATATTCGAGCAGGATTCTTTTAGCAATTTAAAGTTCAGAGTTACAACAACATCCCTCTAGAGAGTAGAAACTATTAATTTTAGTTTAAACAAATGCTTACTCATAAATCCTTATCTATATAAAAATTATCAGTCGATTTGTATGGAAAGAAGTAAAGTCGATTTAGGGTGAATTAAGCAACCTTACTAATTCCACAAGATGACTTCAATATTCAAAACTCTCTTACTTTTGCTCAACTTAAAAAAGTAGGTTGCATCATAAAGCAAATCTGCCAACTCAAAAGTTAAACACACCACATATGCACACAAATCTTGATAAAGAAATAAGTCAGCAATGACATTAGTTTACTGTAATTGAGCAGACAGCTAAAAGAAGACATTTTCAATACCTTTAGGAGCAAGAGGAAAAGATATATATTGATGGACTGATGCAAGCAAAGGGATTAAAAAAGAAAATAAAGGGAGAGGTTGAACATGCACTGCTCTTTGATTTTTGAAAATTTCAAATTTCAATCAACAAAAAGATTTACTGAAGACACTCCCATTATCCTGACAACCTTTTTCTTCTTGGTACAAAAGAAAATTCTGAAAAGCTCACGCATGATCTTTTTGGTTGTTTCTGATGACCCATAGCCGACTCATGCAACAATCAGTTAAAAGATTCATCAACTCCTCCTCAAACACATATATAATTCTACAAGGAATGTTCTTAAGCCATCAACCAAAACTTAAATATATCACAATACAACAATATTCGACCACTTAATCAGAATCACAATGAAGAACTTACTCGGTGGAACTGTGGTGGGTATTCCCATGAGTTCAGCAGTATGCTCACTTGAAAGGCAGCCAAAAAGACTACTGGTTCTATCTGCAAGTGAAGACCATATTATTCCATATGCAACTTCAAAGAACTTGTCTAAAATAAAAAAAAGTGAGTATTTCCTCTGTCTCATGATGAAGAATCAACTTGATCTTGTCGTATGACCCTAGAATGAAGAGATCATAAAAATAAAAATACTCTAGAATATGCAGGAAAATCGTCATTGGTAAGATGAACAAATTCGGAGAAAGGATGGACTGTCTTGCACAAGGCATCCGTGAGCATGGTAAGCATTTATATTCTCCATAAAAGACTTCAAAATATTTATTGAAAATATTACTAAGACAATATTTTGTTTAAGTTGAAACAAAAAAGTATTTGAAATTGAAGTTGAAAAATAGTATTTGGAAGTTGAAACTGTGTCTGGAAAAAAATTACGGTTTTGTGAGTAAAAAACAATTATCTCACTTGAAATGCTACTCAGACAAGTTTTTCACTATTTCACCCGTCTTTCAAATGCTAAAAAGTTCCACTATCTGCAAATACGGATGGCCAAACTTCACCTTCAGTATTTGCAAGTGAAGTCATGGCCAAACACTAGTGTAAATCTAAAGAACACAGATATGTGAGTCAATGAAGTACAAAAATTCGTGCAAGAAGCACAATTTACATGTATATACCGTAGAAAGTATTGATTGTAATCCTTTAATTGTGCAGTGAGCCTAAGCCCGAAACTAACAGAAACTGTGAAGGGAAAATTGAGCCTTGGGGCAAATATTCTTCGAGTAGGAGGGTTGGAGAGAATATTCAAGCAGAAGTTTAGTGTTAGAGATGATGAAAAGCTATTGAAAGTTTCTCAATGCTATTTATCAACGACAGTTGGTCCAATGGCAGGCCTTCTCTTCATCTCTACTGATAAGATTGCTTTCTGCCGTGAGCGATCAATAAAGCTCTTATCTCCAACTGGAAAGTTGCTTAAAATCCGTTCCAAGGTACCCCTCTGCTCTGGTTTCCTTTGATCTCTATTTTTCTAGCCATGTAAAGCATAATCTAATAGGCCGGTTCATAATTGCAGGTATCAATCCCAATAAGTAAGATAAAGAAAGCAAAAGAGAACGGAAATAGGGAAAAGCCATCACAGAAGTATATACTAGTAGTTACAGAGGATGATTTTGGGTTCTGGTTTATGGGATTCCTTAATCATCAGAAGACTCTGAGATGTCTGCAGCAGGCAATTTCAAGCTCTTCAAGCAAGCTAAGAAGATAGTTTTTTTCTCCTTTTCTTTTTTCATTGTGTTTCCAAATTCGCCCATTCATCAATGTAAAATGTTGATGCAGAAACGAATTTACAGATCTGTTCAAACTTGTAACTAGCTCCATTGCTCAAAGGAGGTCTTAGGTTTTGTAGGCTTTGAGCATTGGGAGTTAATACGGATGTATAGACTTATTGTAATACTAATGCAAACGGAAAGCTAATTCATGTTTTGGGACTTGGCCATAGTCATCCAACCATTTTCATGAAACCTAGAGTGAATCTTGATTCATCCATCCCGTTCACATCATCCCCACAGCATAATCACACACCAACCATAATCTATAAAGAGTCTATCTAATAGTTGGGTAGTGTCAAATATTTCAAACTACCTCAATAGTTCAAACCCTAGTACTTGGGTGAAATTTGGTAGAATAGGGTATCCAACAAAAATCTAAGATTTGAGAGTTAGATCATGTGTTATTATAATAGGAATAGCTTAAATCAAGTTAAATACGACTTACCTTGAAATTCAGAAGAAGTGAGGAGTGATTTCATCTTCTTGGACCAAGTTAGGGGTGTGGGAGTCGAGAAAAGTGATAAATCGTTATAGTTGCACATGTGAATAGCTTTGCTGCCATTGCAGGCCTTGTGCAGTGATAGCAACACTGAAGATTTGAGATCCCAGGAAGAAAGCTGTGATAGCGGTCCTTGGGGCCGTGTTCACAATTTATGAAGTTGAGCTCAATACCTCAGCCATCTCATAGAGTGGCGATTGCAGCAACCGGGCTCAGGATCGTGATTTTTGAGCTTGGGCTTACTACTTCCCAGACCTTGCCTTGCTGCGATCGTGAGTCATGTGTTGTGATCGCAACTTCCTTTGTTACCATGCAAAGATCACTAATGTTGTGATTGTGGCTCCGGAATTGTGCTAATAGCACCAGTTCATTTTGACCAGTGTTGCCCTTTTCTCACCCACAGTCCGCTTTGATCCCCGTAGCCAGCCAGCAAACAGCGTTAAGGCAAAACTTATAGCCATGTTTTAAACACCCACACCATCCAACTAACTCAATTTAGGCACAAGCATGGAATCCAATCTCAAACGCCTCCTATTTAGACAGATAGTGGCGATTGGATTTGAGCTCAATACCTCAAAAGCTACACAGAGTGGCGATTGCTGCAACCGGGCTCACTATCGTTATTTTTGAGCTTGGGCTTACTGCCTCCCAGACCTTGCCTTGCTGCAATCGCAAGTCATGTGTTGTGATGAACTTCCTTTGTTACTATGCAGAAATCACTAATGTTGTGATCGCGACTCCCTAATTGCGGTCATAGCACCAGTTCATTTTGAGCAGCGTTGCCCTTTTCTCACCCACACTTCATTTTGATCCCCGTAGCGAGCCAGAGAAATGCCTTAAGGAAAAACTTATAGCCATGTTTTAAACACTCACATCATTCAACTAACTCAATTTAGGCCCAAGCATGCGTCCAACATCTCAAATGCCTCCTACTTAGACAGATACAATTTTCAACAAATACAATTAACACTTTTAGTATTTTACACATCATAGGCATTAATTGAACACACATAAAGAAATAAAAAAGAAACAAGTTCATTACAATAGTAACATCCTGATGAAGTAATAACAGTTAGGAAGCAACCTCAATCAAATCAAATTATCAGATTGAATTCACTGCTTCACGTGCTTCTCATATATATGTTCATATATATATATAGTGAAACCAAGAGAGTAGGCTACCATACCCCTAAACCCTACAATCCAAAAAAAAAAAGCATAAGCCTTATTATACATTAATTTAATTATAATACCTTTCTGGAGATTTTTTTTCCTGTAACATGTATGCTTTCATTTTGCACATAATAGAGGTTCGCTGCATTTTATTTAAGTTCACAGTAACTAAACTCATTTTCTCCCAAAAAAAATGACCAGCTAGCTTGTTGGATCGTATAATTCAAAGAACGAATGAAAACACATTGCAAAACTCTAAAAATATTATTCTCTCTGGGCCAATTTACGGGGTGGAGTTTGACTGACATGAAGTTTAAGAAAAGAAGAATTTTTGGACTTATGGTCCTAAACCTACCATAAGATTTTTGTCACTATAAAAGCATATTGCCATTTAGGATAAAATGAAAAATTTTAAGTTAAATTATTTCCAAATAAAATGTGTCATTCTTTTGGAACGGGCTAATAAGAATTTTGCCACATAATATGGATTAGAGGGAATATTAAAAATAACTTCTTAATAACTTGCTAAGCATTTTGAAAGAAACATATGAAAAATGCATCAGAAAACATTGTAATTTTTTATGCCTCATTTTGAATTTTTTTATTGCAATAGGTATTTCAAAGTAATGTTGTCCAAAGACAAAAGTTGGTCAAACTATGGAAAAAATAAGTTAGTTTACTGAAAACCTTTAAATCACATGTCTGTGCGTGTTGCATTCCACATAGAGTCGGCATGAATGCCTATCCTGCCTTTACACCTCAAGATGAGATTAAAAAAAATAAAACAAATAAACACAGAGCAAGATAACTGCCTTAAAAGAAAAGACACTATATAAATCCAGACAAGCACCAGAACTGTTGACCCTACTTAGCAGATTGAAATATCTGAATGGCTAATTTTTTCCTTTGCCTGATTTAATAAGTAACAATTCTAAATGGATGACTCACTCATGTTTCAAAAGGGAACTTGAGTCAAGTGGTGGTTATGGATCACCACTAAACTCTATCTTGTCAACTTTAATCATATAAAACTAATCAAACTAACTTGAGATAATTTTACTCTGCACTAAAAGCTTTTGAAAGAGATAATTGTATACTTTTGAATATTCAATAAGGCGTTTTTTAACCTGTTCACCTCAAGGATTTTGTTTATCAAGCCTGTTTATCTCAAGGATTTTGTAAATATAAGAAAGAATTTTGACCTAATTTAATATTTAGGGAAGATATAGGTTACAGTTTAAGTTATGACAGCTAGTCTAACAGCAACAATGTGCTTCTCAACGAAGGCAGGTCAACTCCTACTAGCAATTTAAAGTTCAGAGTTGCACACATCCCTCTAGAGAGTCGAATCCTTATCTGTATAAAAATGATCAGTCGATTTGTATGGAAAAGAAGTAAAGTCATTAAAGTGAATTAAGCTACCTTACTAGTTACGAGACAAGATGACTTCAATATGCAAAATTTTCTCTTACTTTTGCTCAACTTACAAAAGTAGGTTGCATCACAAAGCAAATCTGCCTACTCAAAAGTTAAACATACCACATGTGCACACAAATCATGATAACAAAATAAGTCAGCAATGAGATTAGTTTACTGCAATTGACCAGACAGATAACAGAAGACATTTTCAATACCTTTGGAGCAAGAGAAAAAAATATATATTAGTGGACTGATGTAAGCAAAGGGATAAAAAAGGAAAATAAAGGGAGAGGTTGAACATGCACTGCACTGTGATTTTTGAATATTTCAAATTTCAATAAACAAAAAGATTTATTGAAGACACTCCCATCATCAAGACAACCTTTTTCTTCTTGGTACAAAAGAAAATTAAAAAAAGCACACACATGATCTTTTTTGGTTGTTTCTGATGACCCATAGCTGACTCATGCAACAATCAGTTAAAAGATTCATCAACTCCTCCTCAAACCCCTATATATAATGCTACAAGGAATGTTCTTAAACCATCAACCAAAACTAAAATATATCACAATACAGCAATATTCCACCGCAAAATCAGAATCACAATGAAGAACTTTCTCAGTGGAACTGTGGTGGGTATTCCGATGAGTTCAGCAGTATGCTCACTTGAAAGGCAGCCAAAAAGACTACTGGCCCTATCTGCAAGTGAAGACCATATTATTCCATATGCAACTTCAAAGAACTTTTCTAAAATAAAGCAAAGTGAGTATTTCCCCTGTTTCCTGATGAAGAATCAACTTGATCTTGTCGTATGACCCTAGAATGAAGAGATCATAAAAATAAAAATATTCTTGAATATGCAGGAAAATCTGTCATTGGTAAGATGAACAAATTCGGAGAAAGGATGGATTGTCTTGCACAAGGCATCCGTGAGCATGGTAAGCATTTATATTCTCCATAAAAGATTTCAAAAGATTATTGAGAATATTAATAAGACAACGTTTTGTTTTAGTTGAAACAAAAAAGTATATGTAGATGAAGTTGAAAAGAGTATTTGAAAGTTGAAATTGAGTGCAGACATGAGTTCTGCTTGGAAAAATATTCAAGTTTTGTGAGTGAAAAGTATTGATGATAGAAAGTATTGATGTAATGTCCTTTAATTGTGCAGTGAGCCTAAGCCCGAAACTAACAGAAACTGTAAAGGGAAAATTGAGCCTTGGGGCGAAAATACTTCAAGTAGGAGGGTTGGAGAGAATATTCAAGCAGAAGTTTATTGTTAGAGATGATGAAAAGCTATTGAAGGTTTCTCAATGCTATTTATCAACCACAGCTGGTCCAATGGCAGGCCTTCTTTTCATCTCTACTGATAAGATTGCTTTCTGCAGTGAGCGATCAATAAAGCTCTTATCTCCAACTGGAAAGTTGCTTAGAATCCGTTACAAGGTACCCCTTTGCTCTGGTTTTCTCTCATCTCTAATTTTGTAGCATGTAAAGCATAATCTAGTGTGGGATAATATTGGGTATGTCGTTGTTGTTGTTGTAAAGCATAATCTAATAGGCCGGTTCATAATTGCAGGTATCGGTCCCTATAAGCAAAATAAAGAAAGCAAAAGAGAGTGGAAATATGGAAAAGCCATCACAGAAGTATATACAAGTAGTTACAGAGGATGATTTTGAGTTCTGGTTTATGGGATTCCTTAATCATCAAAAAACTCTGAGATATCTGCAGCAGGCAATTTCAAGTTCTTCAAGCAAGCTAAGAAGATAGTTTTTTCTCCCTTTTTTTTTATATTTTGTTTCAAATTCGTCCATTCATCAATGTAAAATGTTGATGCAGAAACGAATTGACAGATCAGTTCAAACTTGTAACTAGCTCAACTGCTCAAAGGAGGTCTTAGGTTTTGTAGGCTTGAGCATTAGGAATTAATATGGATGTATATACTATTTGTAAAACTAATGCAAATGGAAGGCTTATTCATGTTTTGGACTTGTCCATAGTCATCCAATCATTTTCATGACACCTAGGGTAAGTCTTGATTCATCCATCCCCTTCGCATGCTCCCCACAGCATAATCACACATCAACCATGCTAATATAAAGCGTCTATATCTAATGGTTGGGTAGTGTCGAATATCTCAAACTACCTCAATTGTTCAAACCCTAGTACTTGGGTGAAATTTGGCAGAATAGGGAATCCAACCAAAATCTAAGCTTTGAGAGTTAAATCACGTTTTATTATAGTAGGAATAGCTTAAATCAAGTTAAATACGACTTACCTTGAAATTGAGAAGAAGTGGGGAGTGATTTCATCTTCTTGGACTGAGTTTGGGGTGTGGGAGTCGACAAAAGTGATAAATAGTTATAGTTGCACATCTGAATAGCTTTGCTGCGATCGCAGGCCTTGTGCAGGGATCGCAACACTGAAGATTTGGGAGCCCAGAAAGAAATCCATGATCGCGGTCCTCGGCCCACGTTCGCGAGTTATGAAGCTGAGCTCAATGCCTCAACAGTCCCATAGATTGGCGATCGCAGCAACTGGGCTCACAATTGTTATTTTTGAGCTTGGGCTTACTGCCTCCCAGACCTTGTCTGCTGCGATTGTGAGTCATGTGTCGCGGTCGCAGATTCCTTTGTAGTGAGCCAGACCATGCAGAAATCACTAATATCGCGGCTCCCTTACTGCGATCACAGCCTAGTTCATCTTGACCAGTCTTTCCCTTTTGTCACCCGTCCATTTTGATCCCCGTAGCGAGCGAGCGAGCGAATAAATAGCCTTAAGGCAACACTTATAACCATGTTTTAGACACTCACACTATCCAACTAACTCAATTTAGTCCCAAGCATGCATCCAACATCTGAAATGCCTCCTCTACATAGACAAATACGATTTTCAACAAGTATACCCTTTTGAACATCATAATTCATAAGCATTAATTGAATGCATATAAAGAAGTTCATTATAATATCCTTCATAAAATAGTAACATCCTGATGAAGTCATAACAATTAGGCTGCAACCTCAATAAAATTAAATTATCAGATTGAATTCGATGCTTCATTTTATTTAAGTTTTGTGTAACTAAACTCATTTTCCGACAAAAAGTGACCGACTAGCTTGTTGGATCATATAATTCGAAAAACAAAAGAAAACACACTGCACAACTCTAAAAATATATTTAAGTGTATTCATTCTTTTTTTAATATCAATGGTAATATTCACAGCGGTTAGCAAAAAAAAATGTAAAGTTATTATTCTCCTTGGGCCAATTTATATGGTGGAGTTTGACTCGACATTAAGTTTAAGAAATGAAGAACTTTTGGACTTATGGTCCTAAACCTACCATAAGATTTTTGTGACTATAAAAGCATGCCATTCAAACCACCATAAATAGGTATCTCTACGTGTACGAATGATATATGATTAATTCAAATACCTTAACCAGGCATGAATTAAACATGCAGGGAAGTGACTGGGGTGCCTTAGCTTATGCCAGGTTGAAATCTTCCTATTAAGGGTAAAGATGAAAATTTTTAAGTTAAATTATTTCCAAATAAAAGGTGTCATTCTTTTTAACATACTAATAAGAATAATGCCAGATATTACGGAATAGAGAGAGTATTAAAAATAATTTCTTAATAACTATGCTAAGTATTTTGAAAGAAACATATGAAAAATGCATCAGAAATTATTACTATTATTTTTGTTCTACACTTTAAATATTTTTATTTCTACAGAGATTGCAAAGTATTGTTGTCCAAAGACAAAAGATGGTCAAACTATGGAGAAAATAAGTTAGTGTACTGAAAACTTCTAAATTATGTCTGTATGTGTTGCGTTCCACAGAGACTCGGCATGGATGCGGGATGCCTACAAATCCTGCCTTTACACATCAAGATGAGATAAAAAATAAAAAAAAATAAAAAAAGCAAGATCACTGCCTTAAAAGAGAAGGCACTATGTATAATCCAGACAAGCACCAGAATAGCTGACCCTACGTAACAGATTGAAATCTTTGAATGGCTACTTTATTCCTTTGCCTGATTTATTAAGCAACGACTCTAAATGGATGATTCACTCATGTTTCAGAAGGGGCTTGAGTCAAGTGATGGTCATGGATCACCACAAAACTGTTATCTTGTCAACTTCAATCATATAAAACTAATCAAACTAACTTGAGATAATTTTACTATGCACTAAAAGCTTTTGAAAGAGATACTTTTGTATACTTTTGAATATTCAAGAGGGATTTTTTTAGCCTGTTCACCTGAAGGATTTTGTTTATCAAGCCTGTTTACCTCAAGGATTTTGCAATTATAAGGAAGAATTTTGACCTATTTTTAAAATTTAGGGAAACTGGAAGGGACGTTATAGATAGATATTGATTACACTTCAAGTTATGACAGCTAGCCTAACAGCAACAATGTGCTTCTCCATAAATGTAGGTCAACTCCTAAAGCAATTTAAAGTTCAGAGTTACAACAAACATCCCTCTAGAGAGTCAAAACTATTAATTTTGGTTTAAACAAATGCTTATTCATAAATCCTTATCTATATAAAAACGGCCAGTTGATTTTATGGAAAAGAAGTAGTAATTAGGGTGAATTTAGCTACATTACTAGTTTTGACAAAATGACTTCAATTAGCAAAACTTTCTCTACTTTTGCTCAACTTACAAAAGTAGGTTGCATCATAAAGCAAATCTGCCAACTCAAAAGTTAAACACCCACATGTCCACACAAATCTTGATAAAGAAATAAGTCAGCAGTGACATTAGTTTACTGTAATTGACCAAACAGCTAAAAGAAGACATTTTCAATACCTTTAGGAGCAAGAGGAAAAGATATATATTGATGGACTGATGCAAGCAAAGGGATAAAAAGAAAATAAAGGGAGAGGTTGAACATGCCCTGCACTTTGATTTTTGAAAATTTCAAATTTCAATCACAAAAAGATATCATCCTGACAACCTTTTTCTTTTTGGTACAAAAGAAAATTCTAAAAAGCACTGGCATGATCTTTATTTGGTGGTTTTTGATGACCCATAGCTGACTCATGCAACAATCAGTTAAAAGATTCATCAACTCCTCCTCAAACCCCTATATATAATGCTACAAGGAATGTTCTTAAACCATCAACCAAAACTTAAATATATCACAATACAACAATATTAATCACAATGAAGATCTTACTCAGTGGAACTGTGGTGGGTATTCCCATGAGTTCAGCAGTATGCTCACTTGAAAGGCAGCCAAACAGATTACTGGTTCTATCTGCAAGTGAAGACCATATTATTCCATATGAAACTTCAAAGAACTTATCTAAAATGAAGCAAAGTGAGTATTTCCCCTGTCTCTTGATGAAGAATCAACTTGATCTTGTCGTATGACCCTAGAATGAAGAGATCATAAAAACAAAAATATTCTTGAATATGCAGGAAAATCTGTCATTGGTAAGATGAACAAATTCGGAGAAAGGATGGACTGTCTTGCACAAGGCATCCGTGAGCATGGTAAGCACTTATATTCTCCATTAAAGACTTCAAAAGATTTATTGAAAATATTACTAAGACAATATTTTGTGTAAGTTGAAATAAAAAAGTACTTGCAGCTGAAGTTGAAAGAGAGTATTTGGAAGTTGAAATTGAGTGCGGACATGAATTCTGCTTGAAAAAAAAAAGAGAGTATTTGGAAGTTGAAAGAGAGTATTTGGAAGTTCTGTGTTATTACTCTCCGGAAATAAAAACCAAGTTTTGTGAGTGAATACAATTATCTTACTTGAAATGCTACTCAGACAATGTTTCAATATTTCACCCCTATTTCAAATGCTAAAAGATTCACTCTGTGAACTCATGGCCAAACAGTAGTGTAAATCTAAAGAACACAGATAAAGTGAGTCATGAAGTACAAAATTCATGCAAGAAGCATTATTTACATGTATATCTGTTTGAAAGTATTGATTGTAATACCCTTTAATTGTGCAGTGAGCCTAAGCCCGAAGCTTACAGAAATTGTGAAGGGAAAATTGAGCCTAGGGGTAAAAATTCTTCAAGTAGGAGGGTTGGAGAGAATATTCAAGCAGAAATTTAATGTTAGAGATGATGAAAAGCTATTGAAGGTTTCTCAATGCTATTTATCAACGACAGCTGGTCCAGTAGCAGGCCTTCTCTTCATCTCTACAGATAAGATTGCTTTCTGCAGCGAGCGATCAATAAAGCTCTTATCTCCAACAGGAAAGTTTCTTAAAATCCGTTACAAGGTACCTATCTGCTTTGTTTTCCTTTCATCTCTAATTTTCTAGCCATGTAAAGCATAATCTAATAGCCCAGTTCACTATTGCAGGTATCGATCCCAATAAGTAAGATAAAGAAAGCAAAAGAGAGTGGAAATATGGAAAAACCATCACAGAAGTATATACAAGTAGTTACAGAGGATGATTTTGAGTTCTGGTTTATGGGATTCCTTAATCATCAAAAGACTCTGAGATATCTGCAGCAGGCAATTTCTAGTTCTTCAAGCAAGCCAAGAAGATAGCTTTTTCTCCTTTTCTTTTTTCATTGTGTTTCCAAATTCGCCCATTCATCAATGTAAAATGTTGATGCAGAAACGAATTTACAGATCTGTTCAAACTTGTAACTAGCTCCATTGCTCAAAGGAGGTCTTAGGTTTTGTAGGCTTTGAGCATTGGGAGTTAATACGGATGTATAGACTTATTGTAATACTAATGCAAACGGAAAGCTAATTCATGTTTTGGGACTTGGCCATAGTCATCCAACCATTTTCATGAAACCTAGAGTGAATCTTGATTCATCCATCCCCTTCACATCATTCCCACAGGCCACAGCATAATCACACACCAACATAATCTATAAAGAGCCCACCTCAACAGCCCCATAGAGTGGCGATCGCAGCAACAGGGCTCACAATCGTTATTTTTGAGCTTGGGCTTATTGTCTCCCGGACCTAGCCTGCTGTGATCGTGAGTCACGTGTCCCGATTGCAGCTTCTCTGTATTGAGCTATACCATGTGGAAATCACTAATATCGTGGCTCCCTAACTGCGATCACAGCACTAGTTCATTTTGACCAGTGTAGCCCTTTTCTCACCCACAGTCCATTTTGATCCCCGTGGCGAGCGAGCGAACAACCTAAAGGCAATACTTGTAGCCATGTTTAAAACACTCCAACTAACTTAATTTAGTCCCAAGAATGCATACAACATCTCAAATGCCTCCAACATAGAAAGATACAATTTTGAACAAGTAGTTCGTCATAATATCCTTAGTAAAATATTAACATCCTGATGAAGTTATACAATTAGACTGAAACCTCAATCAATTCAAATTATCAGATTGAATTCACTGCTTTACGTGTTTCTCATATATCTTTATATATATATGAACTAGTGAAACCAAGAGAGTAGGCCAGTAGGCCACCATACCCCTAAACTCTACAATCCAAAAAGAGAATAAGCATAAGGCTTTTTATATTTTGATTTAAGTAAAACTACTTCTTTCTTGAGATTTTTCCTGTAACAATTATCGCTCTTCTCGCTTTGGACATAATAGAGGTACTTCATTTTATTTAAGTTTTGAGTAGCTAAACTCATTTTCCAACAAAAAATGACCAAACAGCTTGTTGTATAATATAATTCTTAAAACGAATAATAACACATTACACAAATCTAAAAGTATTATTTTGTCCGTTTCAATTTATGTGGTGGAGTTTGAATTGACAAGAAATTTAAGAAAGACAGAACATTTGGAACTTTCTTAAACCTACCATAAGATTTTTAGACTATTAAAACATGACACTGGGGGTACATTAAAAAAACTAAGTTTAATTATTTCCAAATATAAGGTGTCATTCTTTTGGAAAGGACTAATAAGAATAATGCCACATAATATGGAATAGAGGGAGTATTAAAAATAATTTCTTAAAAACTTGCTAAGTAATATGAATGAAACATATGAAAATGCATCAGAAAATATAATTACGTTTTGTGCTTCATTTTTAAATATTTTTCTTTCTCTAAGTTTTTTATAGTATTGTCGACAACCAAAGTCCAAAAGTTGGTCAAAGTATCAAGAAAATAAGTAATTTACTCAATAAAAATTGAATCATTTGACATGCATGCGTGATGTGTTCCACATAAAGTCGCACAAACGGCCTATAAATCTGCCTTTACACTTCAACATGAGATGGACGAAAAAGCAAGATAAGATAACTGCCTCAAAAGAGAATGCAATATACATAATCCAGAGTTGGCCCTGCATAGCAGATTGAAATCTTTGAATGACTACCCACTTTCCCTTGCCTAATGTATTAAGCAACACTTTAAAGTTAATGGATGACACACTCATGTTTCAAAAGGGACAATCAACTAGTTAATTTGTGATTAAATATTGATCACTACTAAAACTGTAATGTCATAAATTCGAATAGTTATCCTGTCAACTTTAATCATATAAGACTAGAAAAACTAGCTTGAGGTATTTTTACTATGCACTAAAAGCTTGTGAAAGAAGTAATTTTGTATACTTTTTAATATTCAAGAAGGATTGACTTTTGTCTTTCCCTCTTATATCAATATTCTCTACCCTCATAAGGTAAGGGTAAAGTTTGCGTACACACTACACTCCCCAAACCTCACTTGTGAGATTTCACTGATTTGTTGTTGTTGCTATTGTATCAATATTGGGAGGAAATTTTAACCTAATCTATTTAAAAAAAAACTTTTCATAAATACTATACATAAATAGGTTTGCGATCATCAATCTTATAGTTTGCTTCTCCATAAAGATAGTTCAACTTCCTACTAGCAATTTCAAGTTCAGAGTCATAACATTGTCCCTATATAGAAAATGCTTTTCAATCCTTTTCTATATAAAAATTATCGACTCGGAACCAATAAAGTGTCATATGATAATACCAACTGAAACTTTAAGTTATTAAAAGAAACTAGATAAGATTATGGTTATAAAAAAAAATTACATGCAACTGTCGAGATGCGTGGCGGCCTATGAATGGAATGCATGAGTCTATTTGCATAGAAAAGGAAAAAGGACGTTTCGGGTGAATCAAACTACCTTACCAGTTTTGACAAGATGACTTCAAAATGCAAAGACTTCTCTTACTTTTGCTAAACTTATAAAAGTAGGTTGCATCACAAAGCAAATCTGCCAACTCAAAGTTGAAAACACCATATGTGCACACAAATCTTGATCACAAAATGGTGAGATTAGTTATACTGTAATTACTGTAATTGACATGGATTACAGTAATTGACCAGATAACTAAAAGAAAGACTTTTTCCGAAACCTTTTCAGCAAGAGAAAGACAGGGATTACTAAAATCATGCAGCGTTCAAATTTCAGCAGAAGTAAGAAAATATAAGGCGATCTCTTCTTAACTGCCTAAGCTTTAATGGGCAGAGTTACATAATGCATGTGCTAGTGGAAGGTCGCGGGTACCTAGTGAAATAGTCAAGGTGTGCACAAACTTCCCCAAACACCACCATTATAATGGATCGCAAGCAAAGGGTAAAAACAAAGAAAAGAAAGGAGAGGTTGTACGTGTACTGCACTTCGATATTTGACAATTTCAAATATCAAACAACAGAAGGATTATCAAAGACATTGAAACTTTTGAAATTAGCAGACACTACATGTTCCTGACAAACTCTAAAAAGCACATGATCTTCTTTTATGGTTGTTGCTGACGACCCATAGCTGACTCATGGATGCAACAATTAGTTAAAAGATTCATCAACTTCTACCAAACTCCTACATATATATATATTGCTACAAGGATTGGTCTTAAACCATCAACAAAAGACTTATTCCTCACCGACCTTCACAATACAGTAATACTCTTCAAAATCAGAAGTCACAATGAAGAACTTACTCAGTGGACATGTGGTGGGTGGTATTCCCATGAGTTCCGCAGTGTGCTAATTCGAAAGGCAGCCGAAAAGACTAATGTCCATATCTGCTTGCCAAGACCATATTCGTCCATCTGAAACTTCAAAGAACTTGTCTAAAATAAAGCAAAGTGAGTAAATCCCCTGTTATTTCAGTATTTATAAATAGTACTATTAATGAATGAAGAGATCACTAAGAAGGATATTTTGTATGTGCAGGAAAATCTGTGATTGGTAAGATGAACCAACTTGGAGAAAGGATGGATTGTTTTGCACAAGGCATCCGCGAGCATTGTAAGGCACTTATATTCTCCATAAAAGACTTCAAAAAGATTATCGAAAATGCTACTAAGACAATGGTTTGTTTAAGTTGGAAAAAATGTATCTGAAGTAGAAGTTGAAAAAAAATATTTGGAAGCTGAAATTGTGTCCGGACATGAGTTTTACTTGAAAAAAAGTTGAATATTTGCAAGTGAAAACCATTATTTCACTTGAAATACTCCTCAAACGAAGTTTTCCAATATTTCATCGGTATTTCAAATACTCAAATTCAGTATTTGCAAATACTGATGGTCAAACTTCAACTTGCAAATAATGACTTAAGTATTTAAATCTAAACAACACAATAATATATATATATATATATATGTGTGTGTGTGTGTGTGTGTGTGTGTGTGTGTCATGATGTACAAAAATCCATGCAAGAAGCACTATTTACATGTATGATCGAAAATATTGATTGTGATGTCATTAATGTTTCAACTTTAATTGTGCAGTGAACCTAAGCCCGAATCTAACAGAAATTGAGAAGGGAAAATTGAGCCTCGGGGCAAAATTCTTCAAGTAGGAGGGGTGGAGAGAATATTCAGCAGAAGTTTAGTGTCAGACATAATGAAAAGCTATTGAAGGTTTCTCAATGCTATTTATCAACCAAAACTGGTCCAATGGCAGGCCTTCTCTTCATCTCTACTGATAAGGTCGCTTTCTGCAGGGAGATATCAATAAAGCTCTTAATCGCCAACTGGAAATTTTCTTAGAATCCATTATAAGGTATCCATCTACATTCTACTCAGTTTTCTTTAATCTCTATTTTTCTAGCCATGTGAAACATAATCTAATAGGCTCGAACTTGCAGGTGTTGATCCCACTAAGTAAGATAAAGAAAGCATAAGAGAGTGAAAATATGGAAAAGCCATCACAGAAGTGTATAAAATTAGTTACAGAGGATGATTTTGAGTTCTGGTTTATGGGATTCCTCAATCATCAAAAGACTCTCAGATATCTGCAGCAGTCAATTTCATCAAGTTCAAGCAAGCTAGGAAGATAATTAATTTTCCTTTTTTATTTTTTTTTCTAGTACACCCATTCATCAATACAAAATGTTGATGCAAAAATGAATTCTGTGATGTGTTAAAACTTGTAACTAGCTCCATTGCTCAAAGGAGGTTTTAGGCTTGGTAGGCTTGAGCCTTGTGAGTCGATGTGAATATATAGACTTATTGTAAAATTTATGCAAACAGATGGCTTTTCTTTGATGATTAATTCAGCTTTCTGCTTATCCTTGGAGTAAGCTTTACAACCCAAGTTAGGATTTTGAAAAAGACCCAAATGCTACCTATAGGATTGACATTTTAGTAATGTTTAAATGCCCACAATAATACTGTATTAACATCTTTGCTGACTTCAAGTCTTTTTTTTCCCTGGTTATGATATAGAATGTCAGTAAAATAAGATACAAGTAGAATGTCTTCATTTGAAAATATTAAATCTTTTTTGACCAAGAAAACTTATTCCCATGTCCAGGTAAAACAACTACTTTGGCTTTTGGATTCTTGTATATCCATTTTGTAATATGCTGAGAGCACACAGGTTAAAATACACTGACAGTGGAAAGAAATCTAATACAGACAATATATACAAGTCCATTTTGCAATCAGAATATTGGTTCCCATCTTGCAATCTGATTAACTTCTTTGGCCAACTAGTTTGAATATGGTTCTTGTAAACCTCCAGACTATATGCAGTTACAGCTAACACAATCCAATTGTGGACAAGCTCAGTCACAAATACTTTTATATGTATACACACATGCATAAACCTGAACCAGCAAATGTAACTGCATGCAGACCAGTAAGGCAGTTGGCAACGGGACTTCATTCTTTCACAGAAAAACAATGAGACTTCATTCATTCACAATCTGAAAACACCTACAACAACCAATGAGGGCTACTAGTAATATACAAGGATGATATACAGGAGTTTGGGATTAAATCAATGAAAAGCAGGCAAATAATCTACAATGAAAAAGTTCATGCTTAACAAAAGACAAATAATGAGAACAAAGGACTGACATCAGGAGCTTCTAAATTCATTTTGTAGGTCTTGAAGTAAGAATGCAACCCTTCTACAGTATGATACCAAGTGCAGCAAAGGCATTCTGTAATCAAGTACTGCTCAAAGTAACTCATCTGGCTCAGCTAAGCTCCCAGTGAAGTTTATTTTGCAAGATTCAGGAAACTCAAGTCCAGCCTCCTCACACCCTGCTTTAGTTATAAGGGGACAAGATCGTACGTCTAGATATTCAAGAGACTCACATGACTTCAGAAGCTTCTTAATTCCGTCAACAGTGATCTTCGGACAGTTACTGACCTTCAAAATCTTCATCCCCAGCATAAAGTCTTTGCTTCCTAATTGTTGAAATGCAGCATCAGTTACCTCTTCACAGCAGCCAATGTCAAGAACCTCAAGCTTTTTGCATCCGCAAATGATACAGTCCAATGACGAGTCTGTAATGTTCAAACACCAATCCATCCTCAGTTTCCTAAGACTATTACTACATGCAGCAGCAAGTGACTTCATGGACTCGTCTGATATGTTACGGCAACCTCCAATAACGAGTGTCTCAAGATTTTTGCAGTAGCTAACCAAGGATAAGATTGATTCATCGCCAACTTTGTAGCAATCTAACAACTTCAATGTCCTAAGTGTCAATGAACAAGCTTTGGACACGCTAGATATCCCAATATCACCAACATTGCTGCACTTGTTGATGTCCAAGTGCTTTATTCTTCGGCAACCTTCGACCAAAACAGAGAGACCCGAGTTGGTGATGTTGGTGCATCCTTGCAAACCCAGCTCTTCTAAACTATGGCAATTCTTGGAGAGAGCTTCCAGTAATGAATCTGAGACAAATCTACAGCCAGCAAGATGCAAGGTTCTCAAATCACGACACCCCTCAGCAATAGCTGAGAGACCCTTGTCTGTGATCTTTCTGCAGTAGGATATATCTAAGGACTGTAAATAAGAGAGACTGGATCCGATTGCTGCCATTCCATTGTCTGTTATGCCTGTAAAATTTGGACCATTCAAGTTAAATCAACTAGAATACTTAAGCACAATTCAGCCTTAGTCTTTTAATCATGATGTTGTGAAAGATCCAAGATGCTCGAACTATCATCTCAAGCACAAATTTTCAATAAGATTTTATTCATTCTCCACGATGAAAAACATGCGTGTGAAGGAAAAGGCAGCTTTTAGATTAGCAGCAAAGTTACACTTCATTTGAAAGTTGGAATACATATGATGTAACTATATGTCCTCCTTTTTGCTACAACTTCAGAACCACACAGAACAAAAGACATAACCTTTCCACAAACACAAAATTCTACAAGTTCACATTTAAGTTTTCTCAAAAAAACTTCCCAAAATTTCTCCCAAAATCCTTCATAAAAATCTAAGTTTATCATTGAAATCCATTATTTACAAGATAGAAAGGGCAGTCTTTTCCATAATTGGGTCAAAACCTTTAGCATTTCAAACGAAAGCTTAGTCAAAACCTTTAAAACTCCTTAACGTCCAAGATTACAGTATCTCCTCTAGTCACCAGATTCCTTTTACTTGTTCACTTTAGCAAAATAAAAAAGATAATTAATTATTTTTTCCTAATTTTACCCTTATCATTAAGTAACCATTGGAGTATTAGTAGTCAAATAAAGATTTTTGCAAACTATTAATAAGGATAATTTAGTAAAATAAGCACTTAATGATTTCGCAAGGGGAGGGCAAATTACAAACTGGACAAGTAAAAGGAACCCACTACTCTATCAGGGGTGCATTGGTGATTTAAATTCAACAAATTCAAATGTAAAGACAATTAAAAACAAAAATTAAAAATTTGACCTTTACAGTTCTGAAGACTGAGGATTTTTAAGTAAGAGAAAGCAGCAGCAATAACGGAAAGATCAGAATCCGTAACGCCTGGGTAGAAAGATCTAGAAACTGACTGACAAAGATCAAGTTCATGCAAGCGAGTAAATCGGGCCGCAATTTTACGGAGCATATGAGGCCCCGCCCGAGCACAAAGTTTCTTCCTTTCAGTGCTTTGAATAAAAAGCCACCGCTTACAGACCAGCCCAAAAACTTCCTTGTCTTTGTCGTCTTCGAGCCGAGATAACACGGCCCGAAGCTCGTCGTCGCCGAGGCTGTCGTTTATACAAAGGCCTGAAACGACGCCGTTGCAGGCCATGCTTGGGAAGCTTATGGTTCTGATCTACTTGGAAGAAAAAGAAGAATACAGGGCTTTTGTTTTTTATTTTGTTTTTGTTTTTGTTTTGTGTTTGTTGTATTTATAGGGTTTTCGGAATGTGCACATCTACTCCACTATTTTATGGAATAAATGATTGTCTGTATAGTAGTTGGAATGTGGTGGTTACCACCTTATGAAGCACAACAACAAACCATGACATAAACATTAGAACTTACATATTTTTTGTTGATTAATTGAGTGAATTCCAACTAACATATGGTATATGCTTGCAATACACCCCGTTTGTTATAGTATCTATATTTTGGTAAAACCATTTAATATTCAGAATTTATTTACCTGATTAGTCTAAATATTTGTTGTGTAAAAACCATTTAAGGGGTACAAGATTTCTCAATTTGTAATACTTCATCGAAAAACATTTGATTAAGAGAAAAGAAATCCCATTCATCACGCTAAAGTTATTTGTAATTTTATTATATTTGTATATAGATATAACTAGACTTTTATTCTTTATATAATTGTCTTTTCGTACCCTGTCAAGATAAGAAAACTTAAAAATTCACGATCATATTATATTGGTACAAGGGTCTCAAATGTCTCAAAAATTTTACTCGGACACCTAATGTTGTTATTAATCCAAATAAATACATAACATATGTCCTTTATATACTTTCTTATTACTCCATCATAGTTCAATAATTAAAATGTTCATCTCAATCTGTTACTTAACTATAATAAATAGATATAGTTTGATGTAAACATCTAACGTGTGTAAAGGATGATATTGGAAGATTATTGAGCCAAGAAAAAGGATGAAACACAAGCTCGAGCAGTTTATCTTGACCAACTTAGTTTGAGAAGCAAGATATGAACAACATTCTAGATCATAGTTCCAACATTGTTCCCCTGGAACCTTGAATTAGGTGAAATTATTGCCAAATTATCCACGCGAAAGTACAACTAGATTCTAATTGATTAGAAGTAGAAAGTGTATACGCGTAAAATTGGGGATGGAGCATACCTCGATTTCTAGGTGAAGAAAACAAAAGAAGGGCATAGACGCACGAGACTGAAATCGAGGCCGGGAACCTTTCGTATCGTGACCCATGAAAGAATAACGATGTGCTCATCGCCGAGCATGATAAAGCAACGCTCCCCGGACCCAGAACGAGTTCTAAAACCTCGGGAAACATGGTAAATTGTTACACACGACGGATAAACGACCGTAATTTTCGTACCTGACCGGATACCACAGCACGGATCTCGCTCGAGTCAGTTACGGATCAGTAATTAACGAGAAATAAAGATTTGTACCTTTTTTTGACTTGTACTAGGGATGAAACTCTCCTACTATATAAAGGGGAGATTTTTTCTTTTGATACACACATTGTAACATGGGAATCAAGGTAATACAAATTCATTTTCTGCTTTCTAGCTATTGCAAAAGTTCTTACTTAACTGTTTTGTTCTTTATTCGCAATTGGATTCGAACCAAGGGCCCGATCGAGGTCAAAACTACTATTCAACCTAGGTTCGGGCTAGACCGTAACATTACAACTGGTTTGATCATTCATTTTTGCCTTTAACTCGTTTATCTAATATTCTTGATAATTTATGTTGAATCAATCCACGTATCCTTAAAATCGCATACAAATTTAATTGTTATCCGGTTTAAGGGTAAAAAGTTTGGCGCCCACCGCGGGGCTAAGGATAATAGTGGTGATTTGATAAAAATCTCCATAACACACCCTATTTTACACTTCTTCTTTAAAATCTTAATTTCATGTCAGCTTAAAAATGTCGAATTCTCAGTCTGCCCACGTGAACGTTGACGCTGAGTCTGGCCATCATGGCGAAAATAATAATTTGGTGCCTAGCAACGAGGTGCCTCCAGCCAATCCTAACGATGTCCCAGTGGCCATCCGGTCGATGCCAACTCATAGGTGGTCATCGACGTCAATTTGCCAAATGATCCCTAAAACAGTATTCACAGGGGACTCCAACCAAACGCTCAAGAAACGCATGAAGGCGAAGGTAATGGGGTAAGCCTGCGGCTAATCTTCGAAATGTTGCAGGCTCAACAGGCGGCAATAGTGCAACTACAGAATCAAGGCCATGCCCTCAGCAGGGTCGAGTTCGAACAATCTCGGGAAAGCATACGAAGAAACGAACAAATCACCGAGAGACCGGGTGAACCCGAGCCCGGGGTCAACCCCGAGATAATGAACATGCCTGAAGTATTAACGAAGCGGGTGGAGTCAGGTGAGAAGAAAATTAAGGCTAATGACAAAAAGGTAGAAACATACAATTCCAGGGTCGATCAAATCCCGGGAGAACCCCCGATATTGAAGAGACTAGATTCCAAAAAATTTATCCAGAAGCCTTTTCCTTCGAGTGCGGTACCGAAGCCAATCGAAAAGGTTTCGTATGTCTGATATCCCCAAGTATAATGGAACCACGGATCCAAATGAGCATATGACCTCCTATACGTGCACAATCAAGGGGGATGACTTGGAAGACGATTAAATCGAGTCGGTGTTACTAAAGAAGTTTGGGGAGACTTTGTCCAAAGGAGCAATGATATGGTATCACAACTTACCCCCAAATTCCATTGACTCTTTTGCTATGCTTGCAGATACTTCCGTAAAAGCCCATGCCAGGGACATCAAGGTCGAGACCAGAAAGTCAGACCTTTTCAAGGTTAAACAAAGAGACAACGAGATGCTCAAGGAGTTCGTGTCAAGGTTTCAAATGGAACGGATGGATCTGGCTCCGGTTGCAGATGATTTGGCCGTCCAGGCATTCACTCATAGGCTTAACCCCCGAAGTTCCTTGGCCTCTCAACATCTAAAATAAATTTTGGTAGAGTACCCGGCGGTGACTGGGCCGACATCCACAACAGGAACCAATCAAAGATCAGGGTCGAGGACGACCATCTGGTGTATCAAAGAGACCAAGTGGCCCCGACCTGCAGTCCGACCCTACCCAAAGAGATCCTAACTTAATGTGTAAGTATCACAACACACATGGTCACAGGACCGAGGATTGCCGACAATTGAGAGAAGAAGTTTCCCAGTTGTTGGCACCTCCGAGAATTTCTGAGTGATCGGGCCAAAAACCACTTCAGGAACAGGGATGCCAACAAACAGGTCGAATAAGAGGAGCCTCAGCACGTCATCAACATGATCATCAGGAGATGTCTATGTCCCCCAAGGTCCAATGATAAAGCACACTAAAGTATATATCACAAGGGAAAAACGCACCCAAGATTATGTCCTAGAGGGAACCATTTTGTTCAGCGACGAGGATGCCGAGGGCATCATGCAACCTTACAATGACGCACTAGTAATATCCGTACTTATCAATAAATCTCAAGTTAAACGTGTATTGATTGATCCGGGTAGCTCGGCCAACATCATCAGATCAAGGGTCGTAGAGCAATTGGGGTTACCGTACCAAATAGTCCCAGCAGTTCGGGTGTTGAACGGATTAACATAGCATGCGAAACCACTAAAGGGGAGAGATAATCCTGCCGGTGAACAGCACCGAGACGATCCAAGAGACAAAGTTCTACGTGATCGAAGGGAACATGAGGTATAACGCTCTATTCGGAAGACCGTGGATTCACAACATGAGGGCGGTACCCTCGACCTTGCACCGAGTTGAAATTCCCTACACTGGGAGGAGTCAAGACGGTCTATGGAGAGCAGCCGACCGCAAAGGAGATGTTCGCAGTCGACGAGGTAATCCCGATTCCCACGGTTTTAACATCAAGGAACACAGAGCCGACCAGAAAGGAAGAAATTAAATACCAAACACTGATGTCGGTCTCGGTCGAACTGGAGGAACAAGGAGTAGACGAGGAGGATGATTACGTAATTCTGAGATCGTTCATAGCTCCTGATGACACGACGCCACCAAATTGAGGTCAAAGAGTTGGAGAAAGTCATTTTAATTGAAGACCTACCAGATCGAAAGGTATACCTAGGCACAGGGTTAACCCTTGAGCCCATGAAAAAACTCATTGATTTTCTTAAAGCTAACATAGATTGTTTCGTTTGGTCCTATCTTGACATGATAGGGATCCCACCGGAGGTAACCACTCATAAGCCGAGTTTGGACCTGAAGTTCTATCTAGTTAAGCAGAAGAGG
The DNA here is from genome assembly GCA_002018475.1 of Nicotiana obtusifolia. Taxonomy (NCBI): domain Eukaryota; kingdom Viridiplantae; phylum Streptophyta; class Magnoliopsida; order Solanales; family Solanaceae; genus Nicotiana; species Nicotiana obtusifolia. The sequence continues at coordinate 58,479 of MCJB01020406.1, forward strand.
AGACCGCACTCCGAGATCAAACATGCGTTCATCAAGGACGAGATATCCAAACTCCTTAAAATAGGGTCTATCCGGGAAGTTAAATACCCGAACTGATTAGCTAACATAGTGGTAGTGCCCCCAAAAAGGGGAATAAGCTAAGAATGTTTGTAGATTACAAAGACCTAACTACAAGGCGTGCCTTAAGGATTCTTTCCCTTCACCTAATATCGACTGGATGATCGACGCGACAGCCAGGCATGAGATACTCAGCTTTCTCGATGCCAACTCTAGGTACAACCAAATTCGTATGGACCCGGACGACTAAGAAAAAACTTCTTTCATCACTAAATATGGCACCTGCTGTTATAATGTAATTTCTTTTGGATTAAAGAACGCCGTTGCCACCTATCAACGCCTAGTAAACAGGATGTTCGAAGAACTAATAGGAAAATCAATAAAAGTTTATATTGACGATATGTTGGTCAAGTTCCTGCTGGCAGAGGACCATTTGATATATTTGCATGAGAACTTCGATATACTGAAGAAATACAATATGAAGCTAAATCCGAAAAAGTACGCATTCGGGGTCGGATCGAGAACATTTCTCGGGTTCATAGTATCCAATCGAGGGATCGAGATCAATCCCGAAAAAATCAAAGCCATAGAGGATATCACCGTGATGGACAATGTCAAGGCCATTCAAAGATTGATCGGGCATATAGCCGCCCTGGGCCGGTTCATCTCGAAGTCCTCGGACAAAAGCCATCGATTCTTCTCACTGTTAAAGAAGAAGAATAACTTTTACTAGACCCCAGAATGCCAGCAAGCTTTGGAAGAATTCAAACGGTACCTATCGAGTATGCCCCTGTTGCACACTCCGAAGGCAGACGAACAATTGTACCTCTACCTGATGGTTTTTGAGGTGGCGGTAAGTGGAGTTTAGTTCGGGAGGAAGAAGGTATACAATTTTCTATTTACTATGTCAGAGAAATCTAGGAGAGGCCGATTCAAGGTATCCTCACCTGGAAAAATTGAAGCTTGCTTTGCTAAGCGCCTCCAGGAAGCTAAAGTCATACTTTCAATGCCACCCCATATGTTTTTACCTCTTACCCGCTAAGGAACATCATGCACAAGCCCAAGCTCGGGCCAGCCGGCCAAATGGGCCGTGGAAATTAGTGGGTACGATATCGAGTATCTAACCCGAACCGCCATAAAATCTCAAATTTTGGCAGACTTCGTGGCTGACTTTACGCCGGCCTTGATAGCCGAAGTTGAAAGGGAATTACTGTTTACCTTAGGGACCACTTCGAGAATTTGGATCCTTTTCACAAACGGTGCCTCGAATATGAAGGGGTCCGGGCTCGGAATTGTATTAAAACCGCCTACGGGAAATATAATTAGGCAATCTATTAAGAACTGTGAAATTAACTAACAACGAGGCCGAGTATGAGGTCATAATTGTAGGTCTAAAATTGGCTAAAAGCCTTGGGGCCGAGGTGATCGAAGCTAAGTGCGACTCCCTCCTCGTGGTAAATCAAGTTAATGGGACGCTCAAAGTAAAAGAAAAACGCATGCGAAGGTACTTGGATAAATTAAAGTTACCCCTTCAAGGAATGGACACTGCAGCATGTACCCCGAGATCAGAACAGTAAGGCCGATGTACTAGCTAACTTGGGGTCGTCGGTCAATTTCGATGAATTCAGTTCAGGAATAGTAGTGCAGCTAATGAACTCGATGATAGAAGAAGGATACGCCAAAGTAAACTCGATGAGTTTAACTTGGGATTGGAAGAAAAATGCATAGACTACTTGAAGACCCGAAAATTACCTTCGGATCTTGTGAGCACCTAATTTTTGACCATGCTTGAATTTTCTTTTAAAAATAATCTACATATTTTAGCTCTTATTTCACCTTTTATAAAGTTTACTTAAGAAAAATAAAAATCACAACATTTTAGAGTAATAGCTTTAACTTCTGTAGAAAAGAAAGAAAAGTTTCCAAAAATATTTTTTTTATTTAGTTTAGTGTATTTTCTAAGTTAAAGATTTTCTACAAATAAGTATTGAATATTTAATATTTTAATCTTTTGATTAGTATGATATAGTATTTTACATTGTTTATCTATTATCTCTAAATAAATAGATTAAAAAGAAAAAGAAAAAGAAAAAATGAACAAAAGGTGGCCAACGAATGGGCCTTGAAAATTTGGTTCAAATCTTGCACATGCACTATCACACATAGAATTTTATTATTGGTGGACAGAAAAAAGATTCTATTGAAAAAGCCTTTCATCATCCTTCCATAATCACTATACTCCCTTAATTTTGTTTTTTACCGATATTCTTATCCACTTTTCTGATCCATTTTTCTTATTCCCAATTTTCATACTGCTATATATATACATAAAGACCTAGAGAGCTATGAGAGAAGGCAGCTACACAAAAGAAGAATTCTCCTCTTCTCTATAGTTCCATTTCTCTTCTCTGCCATGAGCTGAATATAGAAAGTCATGTAAACTTTGTCACAAACTCAGTGAAAAATGCAGCCATGAAAGGCCAATATCCAGCTCCTTCCTTGTGCCATTAACACCACCTAAAAACACCCAAAAGACGCACCAAAACAAGCTCGCAAACAGTTTTGTTTTTTCAGTCAAAAAAGAGCCCTCAACCTCCATTTTCGGACAGCCGAACACCCCATCTATTTTCCTTTAGATCTCAGCCTTCAAACACCATGAAAATCAACTGAAATACCTCTGAAAAACACCATTAAAATAGCTCTAAAATCCTCCATTGATCCCGTGACGCTCTGTGCTCGAAGTCGTCTCCAACGAGTTTTCTGTTAGAACTCCGGTCACGGTTCAATTTCGGGACAATTTTCGATCGGAGCTTACTGTTGCACATTCATTTGGAACAGAGCATTTGTTGTACCTTTGTTTGCTTTGGGGTGTTCCATTATTTCTAATTAATGCATGGCTTTGAAGTCTTATGTGTCTGGATGAAAATTTTCTATTCACGATTAGCTTTTCTGATTGCTACTTCTAATAATATTTATATATCGTGGTTTAACATGCTAAAAGAATTTTAGAATTTGAGGCTCTAAACCATTAAAAAAGGCGTATGTGTTTGAGCAGGATTTTTCTGATATTTGTGAGCTTTTATTTTCTGTTGACTTTGGCATTTTGATTCCTTCTGTTTAGTTTGTTCTTATCCATATGTTTCTCTTAATAGGTGTTTAGGTTAATTGGACAATCAAAATTTAGTTTCTGATATTTATGGGCCAACTGATCCATCGTAAGCCCAATAACAATAATCAATGGGGGCATGATAGCTTTAAGAAGCGTTTGATCTAATTAGTCTTAATATATCAAAGTCCACCCAAGTTTAAATTCCATAATCTATGACTTCCACACGAAATACCAAACAAGTTTAGGAAAATTAATTAATATCTGAATATGCATAGTTCGCTTTAGGCGCGATTATAATAAATCATCGTGACTATGGGTACGGTTCTTGTGGCATAGTCATGATACATAATCCCCAATTAGAGTGTGTGTTTCACGCGACTTGACCATAACTTCAAATAATAATAATAAACATGTTGTAAATCACGGGTACGTTTCACGTGACACGGCTTGCAATGTGTACCAGAACAACAAGTGTACGACATCGTCACTTGTTCAAGAAAATAACTCCATAAATACCAAAAAATGGTTAAATATTTAATTAAAAGCGTTAAAAGACAATGCACCATAGGTCTTAAATATGTAATAATTTAGATAATTAAGCCAAGTATTAATTGTTTAGAGACCATGCTAAAACCACGAAACTCGGGAGTGCCTCACACCTTCTTCCGAGTTAACAGAATTTCTTACTCGGTCTTCTATGTCCGCGAACCATAAATAGAATTAATTTCCTCAATTTGAGATTTTAAAATAAACTAGTGACTTGGGACACTATAATAATTATCGTAACTGGTGACTCTAATTAAATAACTAATCCTATTTCGAATAATGTCACTTTAATTGAAAAAACTCTCTATTCTTCAGAAAAAGGAGGTGTGACAGATCCCAAAGAATCGAAATCCATGCGCACCAAGGCTGCCATATTTAGCTTGGTCGAAGGGGCATTGTTCAGGAGGACCTTCGACGGCACGCTAGCTAGGTGCTTGGGACCAGGAGAGAAGTTCACGAAGGCACTTGCGGGAACCATACGGGGGCAGAATCTTTAGTTTGGAAACTAATTAAGGTCGACTGTTATTGGACCAAAATGGAGAAAGATGCGAAGGACTTTGTACGGAAACGCGACGACTGCCAGAGACACGCCACGATGATCCATCAACCGGGAGAAATGCTCCACTCGATTTTGTCCCATGGCTATTAATGAAGTGGGGAATGGACATCATCGATCCACTGCCATGGGCACCGGGTAAAGCTCAATTCGTACTATTCATGACCGATTATTTTTCCAAATGGGTCGAGGCTCAAGCATTCGAAAAGGTCCGAGAGAAAGAAGTCATTGAATTTATTTGGGACCACATAATATGTCAATTTGGGATACTGGACGAGATCATTTGTGACAACGAAAAATAATTTGTCGGCAGCAAGGTGAGTAAGTTTTTCGAAGATCACAAGATCAAGAAGATACTATTAACACCTTATCACCCTAGTGGGAACGGGGCAGGCAAAATCAACGAACAAGACTATACCTCAAAACCTAAAAAAGTGGTTGACCGGTGCTAAAGGGAAATGGAAGGACATCCGGCCCGAATTCCTATGGGCATACCGTACGACTTCAAAATCAAGCACGGGGGCCACCCCGTTTTCCTTGGTCTACGGAGCCGAAGCCTTGATACTAGTTGAGGTGGGTGAACCAAGCCTCAGGATTAAGTATGGGACCGAAGAGCCGAACGACAAGGCCATGATCACGAGCCTGCAACTATTGGATGAAAAGGGGGAGGTCGCCATGGTCCGGTTGGCTGCCCAGAAGCAGAGAGTAGAAAGGTATTACAACTGGAGAGCCAGCCTCCGACACTTTCAAGTCGAGGACTTGGTGTTGAGGAAAGTAACACTACACACCAGAAACCCGAACAAAGGGAAGTTGGGCCTGAACTAGGAAGGACTGTATCGATTTGTCGGAATAACCGGCAAAGGCTCATGTAAACTCGAAAAGGGAAACATCGTACAACTACGGAACAACTCAAACATGACACACTTAAAGCAGTACTACTGCTAAGGTACGAACTCAATTGCTTTTTAATCATGTTATAAATCGAACTAACGTATACAGGTAATCGGCCAAGGATGGATGTGGCTATTAGGTCTGGAAGCACGTGTTGCACTCTTTTTTCTTGAACCGATTTTGTCCGAAAGTTGGGTTTCGGCAAGGTTTTTAACTAGGCAACAGTAAAACGTATTGCCTTAGATTTGAAGACCGTTTTCAAACCGGAATCAATGATCGTTTGCTTCAGGTCAACAGTATCCGAGCCCTCACGAGTTCGACCTCGAATACTGGCGACCATTACCCTCAGATTAAGGTCTTTATCGAGGGAAAAATAAAACTTTATGTGCTAAAAGCTAAGGCTTGGTGGTTAGGATTCATTGTCAGGGCCAAACAGTCGTATGAATTGTGCCCACATAGTCCACTCTAGCCATGGCATAAGTTTTTATGCGCTTTCGATCGTGTACCTTGCATATTAAGAAATGAAAGAATTTCCACTTCCCTTAGAATTTATGCGTTTTTGCTTCTTCGATCTCGGATCCTAAAGCCCACAGGCTACCCTTATTCAGGGACTATCGAGCCCTTGGGCTATCCCTACTTGGGGACTGTCGTTCGGTGAAAGTACGGATAAACCGCACTACAGAATCCGAAGGCACCAAACCTATAAGGCGGTACCCGAATATAAAATTCTACGACCACCCTAAAAGCAGCTCAGAGACGTCCGAAGTCCATGGCTAGAAAGTAAGGCCCTTACAAAAATTCGAAACCTACTAAAAGGTTATCCTCGGCAAAAACATCATCTAAAAATACTTAAGCATCTTGAAAACCTCCGGTCTCACCCAGGGATTGAAGCCACTAGCAAACAAAGTTGCACAGAAGTCGGGCTTCGTTCGAACCTCCGAAAAATGAATGCCTCAGCACTACATCTGATGCTATGCTAAGGCATCAAAAACAATACGCTAATAGAAATTGCAAGAAGATGCTGGAAAAGTAAAGACACGATATTGCTAGAAAGGGAACATTTTCATATATATTCCAAAATATATTTACGAAGGCCCGATAGAACGGCCTCAAATTAAATAAAAAATACATAAGGAAAAAAAGAAAACTGAAAAAATACTAAGGCATCTACGCCTGGTCTTCACCCGGGCTCGACTCGTCGTTGGAACCGTCGAAGCTCTCAGAATCCTCAGAGCCTTCGGGACCCTCAGGCTCGTAGAGCTCCTTTTCCTGGGCATCGAGCCTCCTAGCTTCTTCAATCTCAATCGATAAGTCAAAACCTCGGGCGTGGATCTCTTCGAGGGTCTCTCTCCGGGATAACCGCTTTATATATTCAGTCTTCATCTTTAAGCGGGTCTCGGCTGCTTCTACATCGGCCTTGTACCGGGCCACCATCTCCTCAGCATCAGCAGAGGTTGTATCCAATTTGGACCTCAGTGTCGCATATTCTTGTCCGAGAGCACCCGTTCCTTGACGGCCGAGCTCAGTTGTGCCCCCAGATCATCATTCAGTCGAGACCACCTATCGGCTTTGTCCTTTGCCACCCGAAGTTGGTTCTCGACTGATGTCAGCTCCGCCTCTTCCTTCTCTGAAGCCAGGAAGTCCATTTTTCCCTTCCACACTTCGGTTGTGGCCTTGACCTTGTCTGTTTCAGCCCGCAGCTGGTCGATCAGGTCTATCTTTTTGTTGGACTTGCGAAGTTTTGTTGTTAATTGCCACGACTAGCTGCTCGTTTTTAGCTTCAAAGATCTTAACCTTTTCAACCAGGTCGGCATGTTCCCGCTTCAGGGTGGAGGCCTCCTTCTAAGCTTCTTCCAGCTTGCCCTGTATAATCAGGAGGTCTTTAAGGGCCTCGTTCTGTTGGTCACTAAGAGCCCTGTACATGTCCTTCTTCCGAACCTGCTCTTTGAGCTCGAACTCAAGCTGGCTAATCTCCAAGCAGTACCGAGGGAAGCTTTCATGGTAAAGCACTAAAGCTTGTAAAACAATGAAATTAGTAAGGGGCATCAAAAACCTAAGTAGGATTCATAAATGGGTACAAAAGAGTTAACGCCTTACCCGATTCAACATCTGATGCACCTCATTGAAGAGACTTTACGTGCCCACCTCGTTCATCCATGCTTGGTCCTCCTCGGTCACCAAGCATCGGAGGTAGTTGGCGACGCCCACCAGAGCAGACAAGACTCGAGCGTCCTCTGAGATTGTAAGAACGACTGTTCTCTTGCGCTCGGGGTCCACGCTCGGAGCGGAAAATTGCTTCACTAGTTTTGGGCTTGAACTCGGCCAACCAGCTCCCGAGGGAATGTCCTTCTTAGGGACCTCCAGGTGACTAAGCCCAAAAAAATCCTCCGATGCGGCCATGTCCATGCCGTCAAAAAACGGGTTGAGGGCATCATCTGGACCCTGCGCTCCTACACTTGATTTTTCTTTGCCCGTTTGGGCCTCTTCGAGCATGGACTCGGTATAGGAGGGCATTTCCACGATGTCAATGACACCAGTCGCCTCCTTCGGAACATGAGCGACTTCCTGGGAGGCCGCAACCTCCATCTCCCCCTTAGGTTCCTAAGTTAGAGGGGAATCGACCTCATGGTCCTTTTTCTAGGTCTTCACCTGATCCCCTTCATTAAGGGTCGACCTATGAGCGACGAAGAGGCCGTCTTCTTCGGGCTCGTCTCTGAGCCGGTAGAGAGAGTCACGGTCCGGTACCCTGGACTTGGTGTTCTTCTTGGGCTTCCGGACCCGGGTGACCTCTTTCTTCTTCCTCTTCGCCTCGGGGTCCGAGGAACCCGAGGATTTTCTCTTTTTCTTCTTCTTTTCCTCCTTCGCAGCAGCCCTGAGCTGACCCGAAATGGAGGGCTCGGCAAGCAAGGATGGATCTTCGTCCTCATCCAGCGGCCTGAGTTCGGTGGTCTTAGACAGGCCTACAAAAAAAAAGAGAAAAGGTTAGCACTAGGTAAATTAAGATCATGGTGATAACTATTCAGGGAAGACCTCACCATGACAACGTGCCTCCTATTTGCCCTTCGAAAGTTTGCGCCATGCGCGCTCATAGTACGGCATCTGCTTGCAGATCCCCTCGATCCACTCCTTGAACTGGGGGATTGCATCAGGAACTTAAGCAATAGCTGCACGACCACAAATATAGGCAATGAGAGAAAGAATAAAAAGAAAGAAATACCCAAGAAAGACATACTTACGGGATGCGTTCCACTCCTCGGGGGACGGTAGAAACTCGGGGGGAATCAAGTTTTTGATTTTCACCCGAACGAACCTCCCCTGCCAGCCTCGGTCTCGGTCCTCGTCGATGCTCGAACAAGGAGCCTTCCTTGCTCGGCGTACGAGCTTGATCAGTCCCCATCGGAAGATTCGGGGACTGTACAGGGGGAGTAAATAGTCAAGGATAAACCGGGGAACTTTGGTGTTGTTCACAAAATGGTGTAAGAGGATTACGATCCTCTAGAAGGACGGATGGATCTGCCCAAGGCACACCTTGTACCTTTTGTAGAAACCAAGGACTATGGGCTCCACCTGCGCAAGCGTGAAGGGGCAAGTGTAAACACTCAGATACCTCTTCACGTGAGTGGTAATATCGTCATTGGGCCCGAGAACGACCACGTCCTTCCCCTCCTATTTACAGTCCGATCAGACTACGGGTAAGGTTTCTTCGGTGACAGAGCATATGTATCTCCATGCTCCCTCGCTTCGGTCTTGTTGGCTAGAGGACCTCTCGACCTTGAAGTCGCCCACGATAGAGCAGTCCCCGGGTATGAAGCTCTTCATTGGGGGCTCCTGAGCCACCTCGGTATCTGCGGCCGAGTGGGAAGATGGAGGGGCAGCCTGCTGATGCACTGACTTGAAAGTTTTTGCCATTATAATCTGGAAAATATAGGTCTGAAGAAAAATACAAAGATTTGAAGATAGTATTAAGGTACGAAGGTCTGGGTTGAAGGTTCAAAGAAGATATATAAGATGAAGATGAAGATATGAAGGCTGAATGAACAATGTATGAAAATCTGGAGAAGTTAAAAGCCGTCAGAATGATCAAAGGTAAAGTCTAGAATCGGAAAGTGGAAGGAGTGAATGGGGTTAAGGCTTTTATAAGGGAAAAAGAAATCAATGCGCGACGTTTCGCACTCAAAGACAGCTAGCCGATGACTGACACGTGTCCGAAGTCATAACGATGCGACTGATGGAATATTTCGATTTACCCATCATCTCAGTTGTAACGTACGAGGGAAGAAACCGGGGTTCATCTATCGTCTCCCATTGTTTCGGTAAGCCTACTCTCCAGAAAACGAGGGAACTATTTGTATACGGGTAAAATCAAGGATGGCGCATACCCCGATTCCCGGGTGAAGAAAACAAAAGAAGAAATGGACGCATGAGACTGAAATCGAGGTCGGGAACCTTTCCTATCGAGACCCATGAAAGCAGAACGATGTGTTCATCACCGAGCATGATAAAGCAACGCTCCCCAGACCCAAAACGAGTTCTAAAACCTTGGGAAACACAGTAAATGGTTACACACGATGGATAAAAGGCCGTGATCTTCGTACCTGATTGGATACCACGGCGCAGAACTCGCTCGATGTCAGTTATGGATCAGTAATTAACGAGTAATGAAATTTTTTACCTTTTTTAGACTTGTACTAGGGATGAAACTCTCCTACTATATAAAGGGTTTTTTTTTCTTTTGATACACACATTGTAACATGCGAATCAAGGCAATACAAATTCATTTTCTGCTTTCTAGCTACTGCAAAAGTTCTTACTTAACTGTTTTGTTCTTTATTCGCAATTGGGTTCGAACCAAGGGTCCGATCGAGGTCGAAACTACTGTTCAACCTAGGTTTGGGCTAGGCCGTAACATTACTATTGATTTGATCATTCTTTTTTGCCTTTAACTCGTTTATCTAATATTCTTGATTATTTGTGTTGAATCAATTCACGTATCCTTAAAATCACGTACAAATTTAATTGTTATCCGGTTTAAGGGTAAACAAAAAGCTTAGCTAAAAAATGGGTAACAACATTCACTTTACTCACAAGACCTTAAACCATATAAATTCCCTCCAGACACAAAGCTTTCAACTTCCTGGTTAATTCTATTAACCAAACCACTGGCATCACTTTCAACAATCAACATGATGCTTTAGATACCAATATTCCTTGATAGTCTGATTCTTCTGAATCTGCATTTACAATATTCACTACATTTGGGTCATTTAGGGGGAGGAGGGCTGCGGTAAACTAGCAGCCAGCGTAAAACTTGTCAATTCATGATACAGAAGCATAATTAAATTGCAAAATAAAAGCTTTCCAATAAAAGGCTAGAAGATCCTCATGCTGCTGTCTAGAAACAACACCAAATTCCAGCTTTATTAGGTCTCAGCACCCCATGTATCTTTAGCTAAACCAACTAGCAGAAGTTCCTATATTTTCGGAAACACTCAAATGTTGATTCAAGTACTCCACATGCGAAGAGACAACCCTCGAGCACATTCAACACGACTTATATAGAATCTTTGAAAAGATCTCTGAATAGTCTGAATTCCTTGTACACCAAAAAGAACCACGGAGAAGTAGCAAGAACAGACCCTTCCCATGATTTAATTTGTCAAGAACAACTTGAAGGCCAACAAGAGAGTCATACCTTATAAAAGCTGAAGGAACAGGGCAGGAGAACACAATCTAATTGCATATTGCACATTTAGAATTAGCCACACCACCCCTTCTTTACTAGATTTAGCCTAATGTGTAGGATAGCTAACAGAGTCTTTCAAAGACAACTTCACTTTAGGACGTACTTGTAAATTCTCATAGCGACTGCCAACAAGAACTCTGCCTCGACTTAGCAGACATGCAGCCTTTCCCAGTTACCTTCCATTGCGATCTCCACTCTTCTCTGAGATTCCTCATAAGCATGTTCTCAGGCCATGAAGGACAAAAGAAAAAGAAGTAACAAGTTGAGCTTCAGTTTCCAACGAAATCTCAATTACATTCAAATTCCATATAGTTTGATGCAGCATATTAAGATTACTTACCTTAGAGTCAGGCCAAATGATACCCCTCTGACCTTTAAGAAAATTGGGTCCTTCCAAAAATACAATACCACATGAATGAGCAGCTATGCCAGATGGGTCCCAATACATGGTTAGCAGCTATGCCCCCATCGACATTGCAAGATCTTTGTGTCTTAAATAGGTCTTAGGGGCATCCTTCAATGGACAGCTTTTAATATTACGGCCGATAAGACCTCATATGAGACACAACTTATCAAAAAAAGGACCACCGGAAAACATATAAGGAAATTGTTCATACTTGAGGAGAAAAACACTTCTCCTTCTGGACCGTACAACTTAGTGCACTGACAAAGTGGACAAACAACATTCACTTTGCTCGCAGAAGATAGAGCTGTCAACCAGGAAGCTTCTCGCTTATCCGAGCGTATTGACATGCTGCAAACCATTTATCAATCTCAATGACAATTGCTTAGTAGCCAATGGTTGTTAGCTTGTAAAGAAACTTTTGGTCGAAACACTAAGTACCCTGTGTAATAAAAGATCGTCCCTGCTTCCAAAGAAGAAACAGAAACAATACTTTCCAAAATTTAATATACAAAGGTCTTACAAGCAAAAATCATCATGTTCTTCCAGCTCTTGAAATTAATCTCTCTATCAAATAATGTGCCATAACAGCTTCTAAGACATTGGATCCTTTATAAATGTCTGTATCTTGAACATTAGTTTGATCTTCTACAGTTTCCAAAAAAAACATTCTTGAAGATTGCTGTAAAATTTCCTTATCCAGGAGACAACATTCCAATTACCCCCTACTAGATGATGAACAACGTTTTCATAAGCAATGAGGGATTGGTACTGACAATCAGGTAAAACCACTCGTCAAGAATGAGAGAGTAGAAGCCTCGAAGAAGCACTTCTTATCGTGGACACTCCACATGCTCATAATAAGTGGATCACAAACAGTGGCTGTGGACATAGTGCATTACTGCATTCACTACTTTAGCAGTTTAACTAAGAAAAAAAAGTTTTCCCTTTCTATTTACAAAATTTTAGATGAGACAGAACATCTTATTAGTAAAAAAAAAAAGAGAAAATATTGTGCGTCCTGTTTACCCTTAGCTACAGATAACAATTAAATTTGTTCGTGGTTTTAAGGATACATGACCTGGTTTGATACAACTAAAGAAAGAACTAAAAATAGAGATTAAATTCAGTAAATAAGGAAGAAGCAAACCACAAGTATGGAGTAGCTTTATTGTGGTAGAATCCTCTAAAGCAAGATATGAAGCAGATAGATTAAAAAAGTATATAGATTATAGCCTTGTGTATATTGATCGTAGATTGTTGTGTCCATTTACAATAGTGTTGCTTGTTTATATAGGGAGAAAAAAGAATCCTATACAAGGTAAAAAACCTATCTACAAGGTAAGATATCCCTAGAATTAATGGCTTCAACGTCTTTACTGATTTCAGCCGCGATTCCCGCCGAGATATTTACATATTATGAGATTTCCGGTCCTTTAGTCACGTCAGTCTAATAATTTTACCATAAGGTGTCTTACCCTGATCGGCCTCGACGATCTCGTCTCGAGCGCCTCGGCTTCGAGCTTCGTTTCGGTGGAATCCTGTCTTGGATTTCTCCTTTTCGATGTCCCGTTCTTGGCCTATCGAGTAACGACTTCGATTGACGCTGGTCGTCGAACCCCGAAACCGACATCCCCTATGCAAGTGATCGAATTCGACCCTATACAGATAGTCTCCTCGTTTTTTGGAGAATAATGATAAAAAACGATATGAGCCGCCGCTTTCGAGATTAGGTCAAATGGAGACATACTTATGGCGCACGACACGCAATTTTGAGTATCATGTCAAAAGACGCAAAACGTCACATCGATGAATGACAGCAGCATGATGATGCACGTGATAAGTATCAAAAATGTCTTTTCATAGACCAACTAAAGACAAAACCTGTCACGCCTGCAAGCGCTATTTAATGCTTCCTCACTTTGGGACTCGAACCTCCACCTTAAAGAGGGTATAAATAGCCCTCTTGTTATTCAGTTTCAGAGTTTCCGTTGTTTGAGCACCATATTCTCCAAGTTTTTCGAGTTTGATCTCAAGTGATTTCCCCCTTTATTTTTGCCTTACGCCTGCGTTTATGTGCTTTTCTAACTCTCCATTTCCAATGGCAAAGACATCCAAGTCTATTCCTCAGAAACAAAACCCTTCTTCCTCTCAACCCGCTGAAGAAGTTGAACCTGTCGTCATTGAGGGGACTTAGACCGAGCCCCCATTAAAAACATTCGTACCGGTTGGATGCTCAAGCGGTTCCGACTTTAAGGTAAAGAAGGCTTCTTCTGTACCGGGCCGGGGTGAGCCGGTCACAAGATATATTTGTTCGATTACGCACAAAAATATAGAGAGGGTGAAGCAGGATTGCAACTGGGTTGGCAAGGATGTGGTGGTTCCTTCACCAGAAAAGGCAATCACCACCCACGTGGAGGGCTACTTGAGTTTTACACTTACCCCTTCACGTTGGGCCCTTTGGACCTATCATCATCGAATTTTGCAAAAGGTACGATGTTACGCCGGGTTAGATTCATCCCTCCATTTGGAGAATAGTCATTCTCTTCCATTTATTTGTGAGTAAGATCGAAGGGCATCCCTTCACCCTTGATCATCTCCTTCGACTTTACAGTCCCCCAAATCTTCCGGGGGGGGGGGGG
>MCJB01020406.1:72445-156332 GCA_002018475.1 Nicotiana obtusifolia
GGGGGGGGGGGGGGAGAATTAATAAAACTTACTCGCCGGGCTAGCAAAGCCCCCTTTCGAGCATCGACGAGGATAAGGACCGAGGCTGGATGAGCCGATTTGTTCGAATAAAGACATCAGACGTGATCCCTGCCGAAAACATGTCGTTCCCTCAAAAGTGGAACATGATCCATAAGTGTTACTTTCCTATTTTAACTCATTCGTTGTCTTCCCTTTGTTGTCTTACTAACATATCTCGCATGGTGTAGCTGTTTCTCGAATGTCGGCCGCGATTCAGCATTTGAAAGAATGGGTCGAGAAGGTGGTATCTCAAAGGACCTATTCGGAGCGTGCCTGCGCAAGATATCGAAGGGCCGATGGGAGGCCAAAAATCATGGTGAGAACCTTGGTGAGATCGGTAATATTTTTATTCCATATCTTATGTTATCGATGATGCTGCTATAACTTACTTCATTTCTTTCTTTGCAGGTCTATCGAATGACGTTGAATTGAGACCAGCATCCCCTGGTAGAGAGGTTCCCTGACCTCCCCCTGCCTCGGAGCAAGAAGGGGAGAAAAAGAGTAGGAAGTCCCCGGTTCTTCTGGGCCCGAAAAGAAAAAATCGAAGAAAAGCATAGCTCGTAAGACCAGAGTTGCGGACGTAGCTTATCGGTTGGACGATGAATCCGAGAAAGACGAAGGCCTTGAGATTTTGAGCAGCGAGCCATCTCGGGCACTCCCCGAGCCGAGGGTCGATGAAACTCATATTCATCGAGTAGAGGACATCGATGCAGGGGCGAGAATCGGGGTTTCCGCCGATGCAGGGGAGGCAGCGCAGGGAATCTCGGGCCCCCGAGAAGCAATGGACTCCCCTTCTTTCTCGAAGTCAACCCTTAATGAAGCCCGAGCTGCAAGAACGCATTTGCCGAGCAAAGGCCACGTACCGGAAGGGCCTTTTGAAGATTTCTTCGACGGTGTGCCATCGGTGGATACCTTTGGGCTCGAAGTGCCGTGGAAGAGTCCCTCCATCGAGACGAGCAAGGCATCTTTCGGTCCCAAGCTGGTCGATAGATTTCCTGCTCCGAGTTCCAACCCTGATCGAAAAATAATAATAAAGTTCGCCATTCCCGAAGATGTTAGGGCACTTTCTGCGCCTGTGGGGGTGGCTAGTTATCTTCGGTGTTTGGTGACCGAAAAAGATCAGGCCGCAATGGACGAGGTGGATGAGGCCTGCTTGTTCAATGAAGCTCAACAAGCATCAAATAAGGTAAAACTTCTTATAAGCTTTGTCCGGTGTTTGCACTTTTATTTTTCAATCTAGACTAACTGTCTTTTGTACTCGTAGGCCTCGGTGCTTCATCATGAGGCTTTTCTTCGACTAAGGGAAGAAAAGGCACGTCGTGAGCAGCTTGAAGGGGAGATGTCGACCCTTCTGGCCGAGCTAGACTTTGTGCGTAAGGAAAATACCGGTATATTCGACCAGATGGGGCAGCAACTTGACCGAATAAACCAATTCTGATCCGCATTGAGTGAGGCCAAATCAGAGACTAACGAATGGAGAGCTAAGACCGATCTGCTGACCTCGAAAAAAGAAACCCTCTAGGCTCGAATGGTTTCTTTGGAAGAACAAGTCTCAGAGGCACAAGAGAAAATTGGGACTCTGGTTAAGAGTACCGATACGCTTCAATCCCAGGTCGAGACGCTAACTTCAAATAGTGATGTTTTGGTCAACGAGCTGCAATCGGCAAAATCAGAGGTTGCTACATCCAAAGACGAGGCCGATGAGTTGATAGCCCAATATAGGGCCGATGCCGAGGCTGCTCAGGAACAGTCGAAGATTCTGGTCGAACACACCAAATGCCAAACCCGCCTTTCTGTTCTCGAAGAGTTACAAGCTCGGGGCTTCGATCTATCTACTGATGTCAATGATGCAAAAAGGATTGAAGCCGAAGCCAGGAAGCGGGCCTTCCCAGAAGAAGAGGAAGAAGACTCCGAGGACTCTGAATAATGACATTTGTTGTATAATATGTCCTTTTTGAATCTCCATTTTCGTAACTTACTTTTGCTCATATATATGAAAGATCTTTTTTTATTCTCCTTTCTCGTTTGGTCTGTTTTGATTCTTTGTTCTTAAAATCGATAATTTTACTTGTAGAATTTTCTGCCCTTCGGGCTTAGTTAAGACTTAGCCTATTTCTTGGCAGATCTTTCCACGACCGATTTGGTAAGGCCTAAGCTTTGAAAGGTATCCCTTCGAGTTTCATTAGCTCGATGTGGCCTTAGCCTATTAAGAAATCGGGGTTCTCCCTTAGCAGGTCTTATTCCCTTTTGAGTTTTATTGACTCGATTCGGCCTTAGCCTTTTAGGGATCAGGGTTCTGCCTTAGCAGGTTTTAGTCCCCCTTGAGTTTAACTTGATTCGGCCTTAACCTTTTATAAATTGCGGTTTGCCTTAGTAAGTCTTATTCCCCCTTCGAGTTTCACTTGATTCGGCCTTAGCCTTTTATAAATTGGGGTTTGCCTCAGTAGGTCTTATTCCCCCTTTGATTTTCGAGTCAAGCTTTGAGTAATGTTAGTTTTCGATCGTGCAACAAAAATCGAGATGGACTTCGGGGTTGGAGACAAGATATCGGTGCCAAAGAACTTTTATTAGCGTTCAAGTGCTTGTACAATTTGCTTAGGGGGTAGATCAATCTACTTGGGCACGGTACTTTTGACCGTTTGACCCTTACATTGATTCCTAATGATCTATGAGAAGTTCCCCCGAATTGAAGTAGATAAGCAATGAATAAGCAGTCTTCTGATATCAAGGTCGATTGAAGTTGTGCACCGAATATTATTGCCTTCGATATGCGACCGATCTAAGTTAGCACGATTCTTGGTTGCCTCATTAAAAACCTTGCCGTAAAATCCAATTTGGGACAAAACCGGTCGAAGGGAAAAAGAGTGCAACGCATGCTTTCAGTCCTAATGTCCTGTGCTTCCTGGCTCGAGGTCACTTCGTTCAATACCTATGGATGTTAGTAACATAAAACAAACAAACGAAGAGTAAAATTTCATACCTCAACAATAGTATCGCTTTAAATGGCTTATGTTCCACTTGTTCGGCAATTGTTTGCCATCCATGGTTCCAAGCTTGTAGATCCCTTTTTGGTGACCCTTAAGATGGTGTAGGGCCCTTCCCAATTCGGTCCTAACTTCCCTTCGTTCGGGACTCGAGTATTGGGCGTGGTCTTTCTGAGCACTAAGTCTCTGATGTTGAAATGTCGAAGATGGGCTCTTCGGTTGTAGTATCTTTCGACCTTTTGCTTTTGGGCGGCTATCCGAACAAGGACTGCTTCCCTTCTTTCATCCAATAATTCCAAATTGGTGTTCATAGCTTCGCGATTCGATTCTTCTGTTGCGTACCGGAATCTGATACTCGGTTCGCCTGCTTCGACTGGTATCAATGCTTTAGCACCGTACACTAAAGAGAACGGAGTGGCCTCGGTGCTGGTTTTCTCGGTTATGCGATATGCCCATAAAACTTCAGGCAATATTTCTTTCCATTTTCCCTTTGCGTCGGTTAATCTTTTCTTCAGGTTTCAAATTATAGTTTTGTTGGTCGATTTAGCTTGGCCGTTGCCGCTGGGATGATAGGGCGTCGATAGAACCCTTTTGATTTTGTTGTCTTCGAAGAACTTTGTCACTTTGCTGCCGATAAACTGCTTGCCATTATCGCACACGATCTCCGATGGCATCCCAAATCGACATACGATGGAATCCCAGATGAAGTCGATTACCTCCTTTTCTCTAACTTTCTCGTATGCCTGTGCTTCAACCCATTTGGAGAAATAGTTAGTCATAAAAAGAATGAACTGAGCCTTACCTGGTGTGTAGGGGAGAGGGACAACGATGTTCATCCCCCATTTCATGAATGGCCATGGCGACAAGACCGAATGCAGCGTCTCCCCAGGCTGATGGATCATTGGTGCGTGTCTTTGGCACTCGTTACACTTGCGAACGAACTCCTTTTGCATCTTTTTCCATATTGATCCAATCATAGCCGGCTCGAATTATTTTTCGGACCAAGGATTCGACGTTGGAATGATTCCCGCATATGCCTTCGTGTATTTCCCTTAAGATATATTCGGTGTCTCCCGGTCCCAGACATATTGCGAGAGGGCCACCCAATGTCCTTCTGAATAGGGTTCCATCATTGGATAAACAGAACCGGGCTGCCTTTGTGCGTAATGCTCTCGATTCTTTGGGATCCGAAGGGAGTTTACCTGCACTGAGATAATCTATATACTTGTTCCTCCAATCCCAGGTCAAACTTGTTGAATTGATTTTGGCATGGCCTTCCTCCACCACCGACCTCAAAAGTTGTACGACCTTATTGGACTCTATCTCCTCATCTTCGACCGATGATCCCAGATTAGCGAGGGCATCAGCCTCACTGTTTTGTTCTCGAGGTATGTGCTGCAAGGTCCACTCTGTAAACCTGTGCGATGTGACTTGGAGCTTGTCCAAATACCTCTGCATTCGCCCTTCTCTGACTTCAAAAGTCCTATTTACTTGATTGATTACGAGGAGGAAATCACATTTGGCTTCGATTATCTCCGCTCCTAGGATTTTGGCCAACTCTAAACCTGCAATCATAGCTTCATACTCCGCTTCGTTGTTAGTTAATTTTACAGTCTTAATAGACTGTCGAATAGTATTCCCAGTTGGGGGCTTTAGTACGATACCAAGCCCCGATCCTTTCGAGTTCGAGGCGCCGTCTGTGAACAGAGTCCACTCTCCCGAAGGAGTACCCGATTTGGCAATTAATTTTTTCTCGACCTCGGGTATTAGTGACGGCGCAAAATCGGCAAGGAAATCCACCAATACTTGAGATTTGATCGAGGTTCGGGGTCGATATTCGATATCGTACCCGCTTATTTTGATGGTCCACTTGGCCAGTCGGCCGGATAGCTCGGGCTTATGCATTATATTTCTCAGGGGATAAGTCGTTACTACACATATGGGATAGCATTGGAAGTAGGGTTTTAGTTTCCTGGAGGCGCTCAATAAAGCGAGTGCCAATTTTTCTAAATGCGGGTATCTAGTTTCGGCGTCACCTAAGGTTCTACTGACGTAATAAATAGGAAACTGCATACTTTGTTCTTCTCGGACCAGGACCCCACTTACCCTACTTCTGAGACGGCAAGGTAGAGGTATAGTCGCTCACCTGTTTTTGGTGTATGTAGCAAAGGTGGGCTAGAGAGATACCTCTTAAGTTCTTCTAACGCGCGCTGACATTCTGGACTCCACGAGAAATCGTTCTTCTTTTTCAGCAAGTTGAAAAATCGGTGACTCCTGTCGGAAGATCTCGAAATGAATCGGCCTAGAGCGGTTATCCGACCTGTCAGCTTTTGTACGGCTTTTACACTGTCTACAATTGTAATGTCTTCGATGGCTTTGATCTTTTCAGGGTTAATTTCTATTCCTTGATTCAAGACCATGAAACCGAGGAATTTTTCCGAGCCCACTCCAAATGCGCACTTCTCCGGGTTCAACTTCATATTGTACCGTTTCAGCACATCGAACGTCTCCTGCAAATGGCTCAAATAGTCCTCTGCTCGCAGGGAATTAACTAACATATCATCAATGTAAACTCCCATTGTTTTCCCTAGTTGTTCTTCGAACATTTTGTTTACTAGGCGTTGATAAGTAGCCCCCGCATTCTTTAACCCGAATTGCATCATGTTATAACAGTATGTACCATACTTAGTGATGAAAGATGTCTTTTCTTGATCATCCTTGTCCATTCGTATCTGGTTATAGCCAGAGTAGGCATCAAGAAAGCTAAGGGTCTCGTGGCTAGCGGTGGCATCGATCATGCGATCGATGTTGGGTAAGGGAAAAGAATCTTTAGGGCATGCCTTGTTTAAATCTTTATAATCTATGCACATTCTTAACTTATTTCCCTTTTTAGGAACTACAACTACATTTGCTAACCATTCCGGGTATTTAACTTCCCGAATGGACCCTATATTTAAAAGCTTAGTTACCTCATCCTTGATGAATGCTTGTTTGACTTTGGATTGAGGCCTCCTCTTTTGCTTGACCGGCCGGAATTTTGGATCGATGCTCAGTTTGTGAGTCGTGATCTCCGGTGGTATCCCTGTTATGTCAAGATAGGACCAAGCAAAAGAATCTTCGTTAGCTAAAAGAAATTGAATAAGTTTGGTCCTGAGCTCGGAGCTTAGGCCCAAGCCCAGGTATACCTTTCGATCTGGTGAATCTCCTCAAAATGAAATTTGCTCGAGTTCCTCGACCGTTGATTTAGTTGCATCAGATTCGTCGGGACCGACGAATGGCCGGGGAACAACCCCATAGTCGTCATCTTCGAGAAGTTCCTGTTCACCTTCGTTTGTTGAAGGCGATGCCTCTGATTGCTATTTGGTTCTTTGGGGAGGAGCTATTGGTTTCGGTACTGCTTCTTCTACTGCGAACATCTCTTTTGCAGCATGTTGTTCTCCGTAAACAGTTACGATCCCATCAGTCGATGGGAATTTCAACATTTGGTGCAGTGTTGAGGGTACCACTCTAATATCATGAATCCACGGTCTCCCGAGCAAGGCGTTGTACCTCATATCTCCTTCGATTACGCAGAATTTCGTTTCCTGAACGGTACCGGCAGTGTTCACCGGTAATGTTATTTCTCCTTTGGTTGTCTCGCAAGCCATGTTGAAGCCATTGAGAATCCGAACTTCAGGGATAATTCGATCTGTAAACCTGAGCTGTTCGATAACCCATGACCGGATTATGTTGGCCAAACTACCAGGATCGACCAATACACGCTTCATCTTAGTTTTGTGTACAAGCACCGATATTATTAAGGCGTCGTTGTGGGGTTGCATGATTCCTTCTGCATCCTCCTCGCTGAAGTGCAAGGTTCCCTCCATCGCATAATCCCGAGTGCGCTTTTCTTGGGTGATGGATATTTTAGTGCGTTTTAATACCGGACCTTGGGGCGTATCTACCCCACCGATTATCATATTGATCATGTACTGAGGCTCCTCCTGGTTTGCTGGCTTATTCCTGTTCCCATAATGGTTTTTGGCTTGGTCGCTCAAAAACTCTCGAAGGTGCCCATTTTCGAGCAACCGTGCCACCTCTTCCCTCAACTGTCGACAGTCCTCTGTCCTGTGCCCATGTGTACCATGATACTTACATATCAAACTGGGATCTCTCTTAGCTGGGTCCGATTGCAACGGTCGAGGCCACTTAGTATCCTTAATGCGACCGATGGTCGATACGAGAGCAGCTGAGTCAATGTTGAAGTTATACTCGGACAGTCGCGGTGCTTCTCGATGGCCAGTGGTTCTCTCGAAGTTGTTTCTCGCCAATGGTCCTCGGCTACTCCGATTAAGATCGTTCGTCCTTCCTCGTCTCAGGGAACCCTGCCTTACTGGAGTGGCCTTTTGGTCCCCAGGATATGGTCGATGCCTGTCTCTGCTCGATCTTGGTTCTCGATAATGTCCCGTTGAACCCTATCATGAGTTCTGATGGGGTAAGTGGATCCCGAGGGGGCTCCAAGTTGGTCATCCCCGACCCTAATCTTCGATTGATATCGGTTGTGTACATCCGCCCATGTGGCTGCCGTATATTCAATCAAGCTCTGCTTAAGTTGTTGCGAAGCCGTTGAACTTCGAGCGTTGAGTCCTTGGGTGAAGGTCTATACGGCCCAATCATCGGTGACCGGTGGTAGGTTCATCCGTTCCATCTGAAAACGAGATACAAATTCCCTGAGCATCTCGTTATCCCTTTGCCTAACTTTAAATAAGTCCGATTTCTGTGTCTCAACTTTGATGGCACCCGCATGAGCTTTCACGAAGGTAACCGCAAGCATGGCAAAAGAATCGATAGAATTCGGGGGAAAATTGTGATACCAAGTCATTGCCCCCTTTGACAAGGTCTCTCCGAATTTCTTCAAGAGAACGGACTCAATCTCATCGTCTTCGAGATCATTTCCCTTTATGGCGCATGTGTACGCTGTTACATGCTCATTTGGGTCAAATGTCCCATTGTATCTGGGAATTTTCGGCATGCGAAACTTCTTCGGTATGGGTTTTGGGGCGGCGCTTGATGGGAAAGGTTTCTGCACGAATTTCTTTGAATCTAAACCTTTTAATACCGCGGGTGCTCCTGGAATTTGATCCACCCTCGAATTATATGTTTCTACCTTTTGTCATTGGCCTCGATCTTCTTCTCCCCAGACTCAACTCGTCTGGTTAATTCCTCGAGCATCTTCATGATCCCGGAGTTTGCCCCCGATCCGCCTTCGCTTGGTTCCACCGTGATTGGTTCATTTTCGGGGATAATTTCCCGAGGAGGGCCGGCCTCAACCCTATTCGAAACTTGGCTCCGATTTTGCAGCTGAGCAATGGCCGCCTTCTAGGCTTGCAACATGTTGAATATCATCCTGAGGCTAATCCCGTCCTCTTCGTCATTTTGATTTGCCGAACGGTATTATCTTCGAACACTGTTCGATGGGCCAGAATTCCGATCCACATCGACCGCCATTTGGGAATTAGCATCGACTGGAACTTCATTACCGGGTGCCACGTTGTTGTTTTCGCCCTGGTGGTCAAACTCGCCTTCGACGTATTAAGGCACAGATTGAGAATGCAACATGATTGTATTGTAACCTGAAATCAAAAAATATTCAGCAAAGAACAAGTGTAAAATAGTTTGTGTGACAGAAAATTGTATCAAACTTTCACTATTATCCTTAGCCCCACGGTGGCGCCAAACTGTTTACCCTTGGCTACGGATAACAATTAAATTTGTTCGTGGTTTGAAGGATACGTGATTTGGTTTGGTACAACTAAAGAAAGAACTAAAATAGAGATTAAATTCAGTAAATAAGGAAGAAGCAAACCACAAGTATGGAGTAGCTTTATTGTGGTAGAATCCTCTAAAGCAAGATATGAAGCAGATAGATTAAAAAAGTATATAGATTATAGCCTTGTGTAATTGATCGTAGATTGTTGTGTCCGTTTACAATAGTGTTGCTTGTTTATATAGGGAGGAAAAAGAATCCTATACAAGGTAAAAAAAAAATCTATCTACAAGGTAAGATATCTCTAGAATTAATGGCTTCAACGTCTTTACTGATTTCAACCGCGATTCCCGCCGAGATATTTACATATTACGAGATTTACGGTCCTTTAGTCACGTCAATCTGATAATTTTACCATAAGTTATCTTACCCTGATCGGTCTCGACGATCTCGTCTCGAGCGCCTTGGCTTTGAGCTTCGTTCCGGTGGAATCCGGTCTTGAATTTCTCCTTTTCGATGTCCTGTTCTTGGCATATCGAGTAACGACTTCAATCAACGCTGGTCGTCGAACCCCGAAACCGACATCCCCTATGTAAGCGATCGAATTCGACCCTATACACGTCCTCTTTAACAGTTTAAGGTTTTAGATGAAATGATTCACAATTTCCATAATTACTGTCATGGGCGGCTTTCCAGCCATGCCCCATGACCCCTTGGACGCGTCCTGTGGCATCTTGGCAAGCCTCCCAACGCTCAGCGTCACGGTCGGCCCCGTAGTCTCGGCAGCTCCAAGTGACAAGCGCGCAGGCGCCGCTGCAAACGGACTTGTTTCTACCTTGTAGAAGACTAAGTCCTTTTCATTGTAAATATAAAATAGATTTACTTTATTTTCTTTTAGTATGCATCTACAACTTTCATAGATCAACTCTTGTAACTTTGGTTTATTTTTTTTAAACATTATTAGGGGGGGATCAAGCATTCAAACTTTCTAGCAAGCAAACAATTTTCTGTACTGGTGTCTCTCCCCCTCGACACCGCGTAGCTTTTCTGTAATAGCTTTCATTTATACAATCAAGCTTTATTTCTCAATTCTCTCTACTGTTCTCAGTTGCTCATGATATTGGTTTTCCCGTACGGCACTGACAATCTAGTCTACCGTACGGAGGGGACCTCAGTTGGCGGACATCAATCGTGCTGACATCGATTGCTTAGCCTTACGTTGCCCTTCCAAAGAACCTTAGGAAGGCGTCGCATAATAGTTGGTATCAGAGCCTAGGCTCGACATCGGACGAGGGATAACATTGCAATTACCACCATTTCTGACCATGGTGAATCATGGGGATCGCATCGCGACCCTTGAGAAGACGGTTGACGCATTACGGCCCATCGTGAAAATGGTGCCTGATCTAAAGACCAGCCTAGTGCAAAGGTTGGACGACCTGGATCGCAGGATGCACCAGGCCGAAGTTGACATAGAAAACATCAGCCGTGACTCTGAAGGAGACCGGCAAACGGCAGCCACAAAGGAAGTCGAAATTTTTGGAAAATTTGAGGGCCTCCAGCAGGAGCGTACCGAAGATTTAGCCCACATGACACAAGAGGCAGATAGGGTGACTGCCATGCAACAACTGTCAATGCTGCTTTACAAGGCCTGCTTCGAGGAAGTGGGAACCAAATCGGGGGTGCTGTGAACTTCGCCCTCGCGACACAGAAACCGAAAATTCCCAAGCCAAAGCCATACAGTGGTGCTCGGAATGCCAAAGAAGTGGAAAACTTCATCTCCGACATCGAGCAGTACTTCGATGCCGTGGGAGGCCTAGAAGAAGCTAAGAAGGTGGCAACTGCTGCCATGTATCTTCAGGGTGATGCTAAACTCTGGTGGCGAGTGAAATACGAAGCCATTAGGGTTGGTGAAGATACTCTCGACACATGGGCAGAACTAAAGGCCGCCATACGCTTGCAGTTCTTCCCCGAAAATGTTGAGTACAATGCAAGGAGGAAGCTACGGGAGCTCCAACAGACCAAATCAGTGCGGGAATACGTGCGAGAATTCTCTGCACTCATGCTGAGCATACGCGATATAAGGGACAAATAAAAACTCTTCACTTTCCTGGAAGGGTTGAAACCCTATGCCCGTATGGAACTCCAAAGACAAAGGGTAGACACATTACCTAAGGCGATCCAAGCAGCGGAATACCTTGAGGATTATCAAGTGGAAGCTCGGAAGGATAGGCCTCAACAGCCTGTCAAAAGAGGATACAAAGGGGGCCATCCGAGTACTGGTGCCCAAGCAGAAGTGGAGGAGATCGGAGTGCAACTAAATCTAAGGCTCCCTCCTCAGGCAGTACTAGCAGTGCATCTAACAACAACGATCGGGGGAGGAAACCCCCTTCAGGATGTCGTCATTGTGGTGGACCACATTGGAATAATGAGTGCCCACATGCACAGACGAATGCCCATCAAGCTGTTGCTGATGGGACGGATGACGAATCTGATGATGCGGACCAAACCAAGCCGGTAGGTGCCTTCAATGCAATTGTTGGCTCTGTTTTTGAAGCCCTAGCGGGACCAGTGCTGGTATCCGTAATAAGAAGGACCCCTGCCAAATCAACAAGAAAGGGAAAAAGAAGGCGGATGAGAGGACCCCTCCTAAACAGGAGCGGACCTTAATGTTCATCGAGATGAAGGTAAATGGTAAACCCATTCGGGCGATGATAGACACGGGTAGCCTTGGCCTAGTTGTAGGAAAGGGCAGAGGCCGTGTCAAGGCTATCAACTCACCCCCTCAACCAACTGGGGGAATAGCCATAGAAGTACCAGTGAAACTTGGTCCTTACGAAGGAAATTTCAACCTGCGGGTGGTGGTCATAGACGACTTCGAGTTGATAGTGGGGTTGGAATTCCTGAGGCAAAGAAACACCATGCCCGTGCCATATGCAGACATGCTACTGATGATGGGAACAAATGGGGCCAAGCCCTGCACCATCCCGTGCATCCTTATGAAGATGGCCGTTGAAAACATCTCGACTTGCAGTTGAAGAAGAGGGTCAAAAGACATGAACCTACGTTTTTGGCTACCCTCTGTATTGAAGATATAGAACGCTCCTCGGGTCCTCTTCCTGCACCCATGAAGGAGCTGTTACTGGAATTTGAAGATGTCATGCCACAAGACATGCCAAAGCGACTCCAGCCGAGGTGTACTGTGGACTATGAGATTGAGTTGGTGCTGAGTGCGAAGCCACCTGCCCGAGCGCCATACAGAACGCCACGACCCGAACTCACCGAGCTTCGGAGACAATTGACAGAAATGCTAGACACAGAGATCATTGTACCCTCCAAGTCCCCATAGGGGTCCCCTGTGCTATTTCAAAAGAAACACGATGGGAGTTTACGACTATGTGTGGATTACCGGGCTCTAAACAAAATCACTATGAAGAGCAAGTATCCTATTCCACTCATTGCAGACTTGTTCGACAGATTGGGTGGTACGACGGTGTTCACCATAATAGACCTGAAGACAGGTTATTGGCAAGTTCGGATCACAGAGGGCGACGAACACAAGACGACGTGCGTGACAAGATATGGGTCATACAACTTCCTGGTGATGCCATTCGGCTTGACTAATGCACCAGCCATATTTTGCACCCTGATAAACCAAGTCTTTCGGGAATACATTGATGAATTCATGGTGGTCTACTTGGACGACATTGTCGTATATAGACAGACACTGGAAGAACATCTAAAGCACTTGCGGAAGGTCCTAACACGATTGCGGGAGCACGAATTATATGCGAAGGTGTCCAAATGCTCATTTGCTCAAAAATAGATCGACTTCCTCGGGCATGTCGTTGAGGAAGGGCGGATCAAAATAAACCAACAAAAGATTCAGGCTATCACAGATTGGCCGCCGCCTAAGGATGTCCATGCCTTGAGGGCGTTCCTTGGCCTATGCAACTTCTATCGCCGTTTTGTGAAGAATTACTCTCTCATTGCAGTACCACTAACAGAACTTCTCAAGAAGATCATGCCTTGGGATTGGGGACCCAGGCGAGCGGAGGCCTTCAACACCTTGAAAGCGGCTATATCTAGTAGCCCCGTCTTGGCCCTCCCTGTTTGGCCAAACCATTCGAGGTACAAACGGATGCCTCCGATTATGCACTTGGTGGAGTCCTGCTACAAGATGGGCATCCTGTAACATATGAGAGCCGGAAGCTAAAGAATGCAGAGCGACGCTATGCCGCCCACGAGAAGGAATTATTGGCTGTCGTCCATTGCCTACGCCTTTGGAGGCATTATCTGCTGGGAACGCTGTTCGTGGTCAAGACAGACAATACAACTGTTAGCCATTTCCTGACTCAACCGAAGCTGAATGGTCGACAGGCCAGGTGGCAGGAATTTCTAGCGGAATTTTACTTCAACTTGGAGTACCGTAGTGGGAAGACTAATCAAGTTGTTGATGCACTCAGTCGTAGAGCGGATCTAGCATCAGTGTGCATACTCGCCACCCTAAGGGGGAGCGAAGTAGCCACCACCATAAAAGACTAGATACAGGGTCTACTCATCAAGGATCTTACTGCACAATATTTGGTTAAGTTAGTAGAACAAGGCAAGACTAGCCAGTTCTACACCGAAGATAGTTTCTTGAAAGTGAAAGGAAACTGACGTTATGTTCCCAAAGGAGGAGATCTACGAAGGACCCTTCTGGTGGAATGCCATGACACTTTGTGGGCCAGTCATCCTGGTGAAAGAACGCACCATGGCGTTACTTCGCCGTGCATATTATTGGCCTCAAATGGCCGATGACGTCGCTTAGTATGTGAAGACTTGTCTAGTATGCCAGAAGGACAAGTCGGGCCGTCTGACACAAGCAGGACTCTTGGAACCACTGGCTGTCCCAAAGAGACCTTGGGAAAGCGTTTCCCTAGATTTCATCACCGGCTTGCCCAAGGTCGGGGATCTCACAACTATCTTGGTTGTGGTGGATCGATTTTCCAAGTATGCTACCTTTATAGCAGCCCCACAATATATATCAGCAAAAGATACAGCTCGACTCTTCTTCTCTCATGTCGTCAAATATTGGGGCCTGCCCAAAGACATTGTTAGTGATCGTGACTCGCGCTTCACTAGCAACTTTTGGACTCAACTCTTTAAGTGCCTTGGGTCAAAATTAAGTCACAGTTCAAGTTTTCATCCACAATCTGATGGCCAGACGGAGTGGTTCAATGGCATGCTGGAGGAATATCTCCGCCACTTTGTAACTAGATGCAGAAGAACTGGGTGAAGCTTTTGGATGCTGCTCAACTGTGTTTCAATTCACAAAAGAGCTCTAGTACCAACAAGAGCGCTTTTGAAATTGTTACCGGATAGCAACCGCTACTCCCACACACTGTGAATGCACTAAACATGGCAAAATCTCCTCGAGCCGCTAGCTTCTCAAGAGAATGGAAGTGAAATTTAGAGATAGTGCGGAGCTATCTTGTCAAAGCCCAAAAGCGGATGAAGAGGCATGCTGATCAAAATCGTCGCTTTGTTGAGTATCAGGTAGGAGACAAAGTGATGGTCAAAATCCCAAAGCGGTACTTGTTTGCGGGAATCCATGACCCTCGCCTATTCCAAATATATATTGGACCCTTGTCCATTGAAAGACGCATTGGGAAAGTTGCATACCGAGTGAATACCCCAGCTTGGTGGAAAATTCATCCCGTCTTCCATGTCAGTCTCCTGAAACCTTTTCAGGAAGATACGGAGGATCCCTCACGGAGCCAACTCACAATACCCAGTATTCGAGGCCCCAATTCAACCGGAAAAAGGTGTGCTGAAGCTATTCTTGATGATAGAGTGATTCATGCCTCAAGGAAAGATCACCAAGAGTTCTTGGTGAAATGATAGGGATATGATGCAGAGGAGAATACTTGGGAGAGGGGGACAAACCTCAAAGCCTACAAGAGCCTAATTGATGATTACCTTGCAAGTAAGGCGCCGAGGACGTCGCCAACTCAGGTGGGGGAGAATGTCATGGGTTACTTTCCAGCCATGCTCCATGACCCCTTGGACGCGCCCAGTGGCGTCCTGGCAAGCCTCCCAACACTCAGCGCCACGGTCGGCCCCGTGGTCTCGGCAGCTCCAAGTGACAAGCGCGCAGGCGCCTTTGTCGCCCCACTGATAACCAGCGCCAGCGCCCAGCCACAGGCAGATGCCCGCAGCGCCGCGCGCGGACCCTGATCCTAATGACAGAGTTGCTGCAAACGGACTTGTTTCTACCTTTTAGAAGACTAAGTCCTTTTCACTGTAAATATAGAATAGATTTACTTTATTTTCTTTTAGTATGCATCTACAGCTTTCATAGGTCAACTATTGTAATTTTGGTTTTTTTTTTTTTTAAGCATTATTAGGGGGGATCAAGCATTCAAAACTTTCTAGCAAGCAAACAATTCTCTGTACTGGTGTCTCTCCCCCTCGACACCGCATAACTTTTCTGTAATAGCTTTTATTTATACAATCAAGCTTTCTTTCTCAATTCTCTTACTGTTCTCGGTTGCTCACGACATTGGTTTTCTCGTACGGCACTGACAATCTAGTCTAACGTACGGAGATGATCTCAATTAGCGGACAGCAATCGTGCTGACATCGATTGCTTAGCCTTACGTTGCGCTTCCAAAGAACCTCAGGAAGGCGCCGCGTAATATTACAAATGCATAGAAGGAAATGGACAGCTTAAGCACTAGATCATTTTATAGGCGGAAAGGATAGTAGACAATCAAGAATAACAGGATATAGTCAAGGGATTGTCAAAAGTTGGACCAAAAATCCAAAAACACTTGAACGAAGAAAGAGTAACAGTAACCAAGTTTCTAACGCAATCTACTTAGTCTCGCAACAAAATCCATTATGCATGACAATGATCAAAAGTTATTTCTTAATGAAATGTGCTATCTTATTGCAGATTTATCATCTCGATTCTGTTCATACTATTATATTCTTGGCATTCAGAATATATCAGTAAACTCAACTATGTTCCCACCAAAAGTATGTGAATTGTGAAGCAATGTACCACAAAGAATCGTACTCATACTTAAAGACTGAAGGACATTCAGAAATGGTCGCACTAAAGAATTATAGGGAATGAAATTACAAGATTTGAACCCCATCTAACTCTGGACTACCAAAGTCAATACTCAATATCTTTAAGTCTCGAGAAGTAATACAGGTAAAATTAGCAACCTCATAGCATTCCAAATGAATATCAGTTGTATCAACTATGACTCTGCAGGGTACAACATTATTGTCAATCGAAACTGAACAATTCTCATAAAGACCTTCCTTGGGTGCAAGATTCGACAAACAAGACTTTGGAGCTGACAGCCTATTTCTCTCACTAATAAACCGTTCTTGATCTTCCATCATTAAAACAAGACGATGTTTGCGACCTAACAGCTCGGACACATATTTCATGTCTCCCTTGTCAAGGGCATACCTAACACGAGTAGATGATACTTGTCCTCTCTCCTTTTTTTCACGAGAGTTTAAGGCTCCAGAAATCTGATTCTTGTCCATGACAGAATTGATTATATAAGCCTCTAATCCATACTCTTCACAGAGCTTCACAAGGTCTGATGCATCACCAGCAGCTCTATATCCAAAACGATAGTTTTCGCCTGAGATCATTAAGATATCGTCATATTTTTTTTCTTTTGTCATATTGGATCTCTATGTCAAGTTAGGATGTTAAAACGTACCAGCAACAACTCCTCGTACTCCCAGCTCTTTGGACAGCTTCTCCACAAACTGACGAGGCGTAAGAGATCGAACTTTCGAAAATTCTATCTGGAATTCCGTTGGGATTACATTACCGCAATAAGGAGCCCAAGATGAAAGAATCCTTTTGCGATCACAGTCAGCAACAATGGGAGCCCTGTGTAGAAAATATACACAAAATTATGCAAAGATTCTTTCCCATTTCATGATGTAACATTTCATAAAGACCACTAACCAAAAAAGAACTTCTCAATACGCTTGAGTAAGGTTAGGATTAAATATTCAGCAGATTTTAAACACCCTCCAGCTTCAAAGACCAAATTTTATGAACCATGACTTTTCCTAGATACTACTTTAGCAAAGTTCGATAAATATTTTTATTTTCAATGAGCAAATCAAGGTTGTGTAAGATGCTGTTAAGGACATCCTTTGAATTTAAGACGAAGGACAAGTTGCTTTGAAATAAGCTATAAGAGTCATCACTAACTTTTACTTGTCACCAAAAATACAAGGAAAAAAAGGAATATATACTGTTGCAGGAATTAATTGATTTATTTCTTTAATATATCCTTTTTGTTAAAACTTGAATGAATGAAAAATGTAAGGTTATATTTTCTTCCTTCTTTGCACATACTCTGAATTGATTATCCTATTAACAGAAATTCCTAAACTCAAGAGTAGCTCTCTCTCTCTCTCTCTCTCTCTCTCTCTCTCTCTCCCTCTCCCTCTCCATCTCTCTCTCTCTCCCTCTCCCTCTCTCCCTACCTCTCTCCCTCTCCCTCTCCCTCTCCATCTCTCTGTCTCCCTCTCTTCCTCCCCCTCTCTCTCTCTCTCTCTCACACACACACAGATATTTAGAGAATGCGAGATAGAACTCCCTGGTTGAACCTAGGTACTATTACAGGCTCAGGTGTAGCAGCGAGAGTTGAGTCGAAGTTCACCATTCTCTACTTTTCTGGTCTTCTGGGGAGAGAATATTTCTCTATTTAACGTTCTTTTATAGTAGAGTAAAGGAAAAGAGAGAACAAAAGTTATACCTCGGTTCCCATCCAAGTACTTCCGCCATTCCAACAAATGAAAGAAGAAACGGAATTCCTCTCTTAGCTGCTTGGATTGCGAGCTCACGGTGACCAATATGGAGTGCATCAAACTTTCCCAGAGCTACTATCCCACCTATTGAAATGAAACCAATAATTGAGAATCTACACATAAATGATATCCAAGAATCCTCTATTTCTTCTCATTTACAACACAATGTACCAAGTGGAATTGAAACTCTTTTTTTATTTGATCATAAGCAGCAAGTAGAATTGAACCTCATTGATCTAAAAATGTAAGTCTAGATCCAAAGTAAATTAAGAATAAAATTTGGAGATTGACCATTCAACTGTTCAGAGATTGTCCCTATTTCTTCTTATACAAAAATAAAGTGCATGGTAAATGGAAAGAACAGGTTGAAGTGTTAGTAAAACAAATAGATGAAAGAATGGACAATATTTCCCTTTATAATGACTCGTCTTGGAGCATGTTTCACAGGTTTTCACTTTTTCTTTTAGTTTCTATGATCTTGTGGTCAAATTTCTGTTAGAGGAAGGCATTAAACTGAAGCTTTCACAAGGTCAAGCATACGCTTCATGTAACCAATATCCTAGATGTGCTTTGGCGAGAGAAATTTTCCCTAATCTTGGAATGGAAGTTATCCAAGAACACAACGATAAGATGTTATTGGAGTGGAACATATTTTGTAGTTTTCTGAAGTGATTGCAGGAAATATGATAGTCATTTATTGTGTGATATTTCAAGTATTGCTGAGATATCTGATGCCCAGCTGATGTTAGAAATGAAGAACAAGAAAATTGTTTAGTGATATTATTAACAAAGGAAAAAGCACATAGGCTGTGGCCAACTTATTAGTATATATATATATATATATATATGCACACACACATCAACTCAATAAAGTGAACAGTTATGAGTTCATTTCTGTCTTTTCTTTTCTGATGCTTTAAATGTTAACCTGATGCTTCAAGTGACCTTACCTCAGGGGATCCTGACAAATTCCAAGTCTAGACTTTTCTTTTTCTAACTCTTCGGTTAACAATCATTAAGGGTAATGTTCACAGTCAATTTTCTCAGAATTTTGTCTCAACGTTTACTGACCAGCCTTATTGGAAACGGTCTCTCTACCTCAAACGAGGTAGGGGTAAGGTCTGCGTACACCCCACTTGTGGGATCACACTGGTTATGTTGGTGTTGTTGTTTACTAATCAGCCTCTTCTGCTAATAGAACCCATAAAGATCACCAGTTTTTTTACAATTGAACTCACTGACAGTTTTTAAATCAGCCCGTGAAATCCTCATCCTTCCACTAGTAGGCTAGAGACCAGTCACTTGTGCTACTATTGCATGAGAAATCTTTAAAATGGTGTTTAAGAATCCTAGCAATATTATCCATGATATTGAGAGGCTATTCTTTGACGCATTACAACTGAAGTACACAGACTGCAACACGTATAAATATGTACACTAACAGAAATCGCTAAATCTTGATACCTATTTCCCACATTTTCTTTAGAAACCAGGAAAAGTAAAATAGAAATTTACAAAAGGAAAGAATAAGATAAGAGCAAATTAGCAGGTTAACCAAGAAATATGATGTATGGCTAACAACAACTGCAGACAAGTATCTGTGTAGCATTTAATCATTGAAGAAACTTAATGATTTTGAATAAATGATAAAAAGAATGGGTATTAATATATATTCAGCATACATGTAATACCATTTGATTATTTTCTTACAACTATTATATGGGTTAGAGCATACCTGCAAGCATGGTCAATCTTTCTGGTGGAGGCTCCTCATCTGTTCCAGATTGGCTTTACATGAAAATTGTGAAGAAAACACATATGAGCACTGGGATTCTAAAGTAAGTCATACTTTAGAATACAAAATGACATTACAATTTCAATGCAATGGAAAAAAGAATTCTGACTTAGATTTAGTGGAATCCTGACCTCGGTAAGCTTCATTTAAACATAAAAAGAAAAATACCGGCAAAATCTATGTCCGGATGAAATTATTTAAATGTATAATCCTCTCATCTAAAAACTTATAACAATTAGGAGGACACTCTTATTTATTTGTTTTAGGTCTACAACGTGTTCTCTCGTGTGCAGGGCCTGAATCCTTTTATTCGGCCAAGCATGTCGAAATATTTTTATAGATGACACGCAACAAGACTCAAACACAGGCGCATGTGTCTGCTCTGTTATCCGGTTGAAGTGTGTGAATCCTCTCATCTAAAAATTTAAACTGTTTATTTACACCACAGTTTGGTCTGCACAAAGGCATACCCGCCTAGTAATATGATATTCCAAGAAACTTGCCATATTATTTTTGTCGAAAATGGGATCCCAACATAATGTTTCAACAAATTTTCCACTTCAATCTTATTGCAGTTATAAAAGAAAGTCTCCTTCCACCCCTTCTTTCACTTACTCTATTTGCAAGAATAATGAGCTTATAAATCAAGTTTTTTTTATATATAAAAAAAACTTCCTTTTCCACATTTTCCTTTTAAATGAAAAAGGGCTTAAAATACAAGCGAAAAGAGATAAAATGTACCTCAAACTATTAGAAAGCAAGGAGCTTTGGATTCGGGTTGCACACAATTGATAAAACACATTCACTCAATTTTATGTTTTTTAATAATCGAGAAATTCCCAAAGGTCAGTGATGCACGCTTCGAAAATCCGCGGATAACGGGCCCGCTCTTATACTCTTCTTCACCTAAATACCAAAATTCACTGCAAGGTTTGAATCCCATGTTGTGCTCTTACCACTAGACCAAAGCCCTGGAGCCCAAAGTCCCTTGATTTATTGCTCAACAAAAAAGTTATGTCAAAATTACCTCAAACTTTCAGAAGCTTAAGAGCTTTGTATATTCTGAATATTTGGGTCGTACAAAATTGACAAAAGATACCCCCAAATACATCTGCTTAAATAAGAACATCTTTGATAAATACTTCAAACTACCCAAAAAATAAATAAAAATTTGCTGCTCAATGAAGAAAAATTCTGACAAATTGCCTCAAATTTCCAGAAAGTAAGAGCTTTAGATATTCTGAAGATTTTGCTAGTACAAAATTCATACAAAGTATCCAGAAAACTAAATTTACAGTTCAAATTACCCCCAAAATATCACTAAATTTACTGCTGAAAGAGTAAAAGATGTTATAAATTACCTCAAACATTCAGAAAGCAAAGACCTTTGGATATTCTGAAGATTTGGGTTTTACACAATTCATAAAAAGTACCCAAAAAAACTAAATTTACAGCTCAAATTTACTCCCAAACAATCACTAATTTTACTGCTGAAAGAGTAAAAGAGATTATAAATTTACCTCAAACATTCAGAAAGCAAAGAGCTTTGAACATTCTGAAGATTTGGCTGGTATACAATTCATAGAAAGTACCCAAAGAAACAGCTCAAATTACCCCCAAATTCACTAAATTTACTGCTGAAAGAGTAAAAGATGCTATAAATTTACCTCAAAGTTTGAGAAAGCAAAGAGCTTTGGGTATTTGAAGAATTGGGCGGAACACAATTGACCCCAAAATCACTAACTTTGTTCCTTAATCTGAATCTGAAGTTGTTGAACAAAGAAGTTGAGATGGGTGGAGAAGCAGCAGTGAAAATGGGAGTAGTGGAAGTGCAAAATTGGTGAAAATTAAAGTCTCTTAAGTGCTGGGAAATACAGCGAGACCCACCCAACATTCTTATTTTTCATCAGAAGGAGAACATGGAAATGGGTGTTGGCTTATTGGTGTAGCATTTCTTTTTTTTTTTTTTCTTGGTTTCCTTCCTGTTCTTCTCCTTCTTAAAAAGTCTATCGCGTGGGCATATTTGTGTCGATAGTTTTGATTCTCCTTTTTGGTTCCTTTTCTTTATTTTTCTTCTGTTGGGGAGAGAGAAGGGTGGGCTAAGGAATTGAATAATTTATGTTTTACTAATCTAATCCATGTGTTATAATTCATGTATTTTGTTTTTATACCATACGAATACGATCCCTAAGAACATGGCTATATAATCTTTTGAAAATTATATAGTATTAAGTATTAAAAGCTACACAAGTCTGATATAAAACAAGGTGAAATTACATTGTTTAGTTCTGGAAATTAAAATTTGAAAGTAAAAAAACCACCATTTTGTTTGGGACGTCTTTGATTTTTGCATATGGAAGAAGTAAATAATGAATCAAGCAATCTATTTGGGTAAAGATTCCTAAAATACTTGAGAAATATATATTTTTAACTGCTCAAAAACAATAATAGATAACCCTCTCATTTAAAAACTTATATAACAATTAGAAGGAAGACAGTCTTATTTATTTGTTTTAGGTCTACAACATGCTCTCTCATGTGCAAGGCCTGAATCTTTTTAGACGCCGGAATGTTTTTATAGATGACACGCAACGAGATTCAAACACAGGCATGTCTCTGCTCTATTATCCGGTTGAAGCGTGTGAGCCTTCTCATCTAAAACTTTAAACTGTTTGAGCGAACGCCTACTTATATAATATTCCAATAAACTTATCATATTATTTTTGTCAAAAATGTAATCCCAACTTAATGTTGCAACAAATTTTCCACTTCAATCTTATTGCAGTTATAAAAGAAAGTCTCCTTCCAGCCCTTCTTTCACTTACTCTATTTGCAAGAATAATGAGCTATATTTCATAATGAGCTTACAAATATAATTTTTTTTTTAAACTTCCTTTTCTACACTTTCCTTTTAAATGACAAAAAGGCTTAGAAATACAAGTGAAAAGAGATAAAATTTATCTTAAACTATTAGAAAGCAAGGAGCTATGGATTGTGGTTGCACACAATGTATAAAACAGACCCCAAACTCACTCAATTTTTATTCTTTTAATATCGAGAAATTCCTGAATAATAAAGAGCCCCCTCCTCTACCCTTCCTCACTTAGATACCAAAATCCACTGCTCTGTGCTGCACTCTTACCACTAGATCAAAGCTCACTCGATTTATTGCTCAAACAAGAACAGCTATTATAAGTACCTCAAACTTTCAGAAAGTGAAGAGCTTTAGATATTCTGAAGACTTGGGTTTTATACTATTCATAAAAAGTACCCCCCAAAAAAACTAAATTTTCAGCTCAAATTTACTCCCGAAAAATCACTAAATTTACTGCTGAAAGAGTAAAGGATGTTAAAAAGTTATCTCAAACATTCAGAAAGCAAAGAGTTTGAATATTCTGAAGATTTGGCTAGTACACAATTCAAAGAAAGTACCCAAAAAACTAAATTTACAGCTCAAATTTACGCCCCAAAAGATCAGTAAATTAACAGCTCGAATTTAAACCCAAAAATCACTAAAATTGCTGCTGAAAGAGTAAAAGATGTTATAAAATCTACGTCAAACTTTTCAGAAAGTAAAGAGGTTTGAATATTCTGGAGATTTGGCTAGTACCCAAAAAGACTAAATTTACAGCTCAAATTTACACACAAAAATCACTACAATTAATGTTGAAAGAGTAAAAGATGTTATAAGATTTACCTCAACGTTTGAGAAAGCAAAGAGCTTTGGGTATTTGAAGAATTGGGCTGAACACAACTGACCCCAAAATCACTAACTTTATTCCTTAATCTGAATCTGAAGTAGTTGAATGAAGAAGTTGAGATTGGTGGAGAAGCAGCAGTAAAAATGGGAGTTGCGGAAGTGCAAAATTGATGAAAATTAGAGTCTCTTAAGTGCTGGGATATACAGCGAGACCCACCCAACATTCTTATTTTTCATCAAAAGAAGAATGTGGAAATGGGTGTTGGCCTATTGCTGTAGCATTTCTTTTTTCTTCTTCTCCTTCTTAAAAAGCCTATCGCGTGGGCATATTTGTATCGATAGTTTTGATTCTCCTTTTTGGTTCCTTTTTGTTTATTTTTCTTTTGTTGGGGAGAGAGGGGTGGGCTGAGGAATTGAATAATTTATGTTTGACTAATCTAATCCACGTTTATAATTTATGTATAATTTTATTTTATACTATACGGTCCCTAAGAACATCACTATATTTATATAGTATTAAGTATTAAAAGCTAAACAAGTTCTGATATATAATAAGGTGTAATTACATTGTTTAGTTCTGAAAATTAAAATTTGAAAGAAAAAAAACCCACCCTTTTGTTTGGACGTCTTTGATTTTTGCATATGAAAGAAATAAATAATGAATCTAGCAATCTATTTGTGTAAAATCCAAAAATATACATATTTTTAATCGTTTGAAAAAATAATACATAAAATATATATAATATTTATATATTTCATAAACTTTTTAATTAGGTAATGTAATTAATTTGAACCGCCAACTAATGTATATTGCCCAAAATACTTCTCGAGTGGAAGAGGCCCAAGCTAGGGAACGATAAAGAAAGGCTCATTGCTTGGAACTCAAAAGGTAAATACTCTATTGTTGAGCGGACGGCACGGGGAAACAACCTCAATATTCACGTCGCCGTCGCTTCTCCGGTCTAGGTTTCCGATCATGAGCTCGTCCTCCGATCAACTTCCGCCACTTACACTTCGCACCGTTTCTATATCATACTTCGAACTCGGCGACAGAAACGCTGATTTATCGGCAAAAATAGAACAAGGTTTTGGGCCAAATGGTCTTGGAATTCTCTCCATATCAGAGGTTCCTGGTTATTCATTATGGCGTAAGAATCTCCTCCAACTTGGGCCCAGGTTAGCTAACCTTCCTGAAGATGTGAAAAGAGAACTTGAAGACCCTAATAGTAGGTATAATTTTGGATGGAGTCATGGAAAAGAAAAACTCGAATCAGGAAAATTAGATCTTTTAAAAGGATCTTTCTATGCAAATCCAATACTAGATTTACCTACAACAGAACAATCCCTAATTGAACGGTATCCATCATATTGCGGGTCAAATATTTGGCCTCGTAATGTTTTGCCTGAACTTGAAACAGCATTTAAAACCCTTGGAAAGTTGATACTTGATGTAGGATTGCTCTTGGCTTATCACTGTGATCGCTATGCAATGCTAGAGGGTACTGACTGCGGACTTGAACGTACACTAGTCCGCTCTAGATGTCATAAAGGTCGTCTACTTTACTATTTCCCAGCGCAGCATGGGCAGCAGACTGCTGCCTGTGATTCCATGTCATCGTGGTGCGGATGGCATACGGATCATGGTTCACTTACAGGTCTTACACGTGGCATGTTTTCAAGAAATGGTGTAGGAGTAGTTTGCCCTGATAGTGCTGCTGGCCTTTACATAAGAACGCGAACTGGTGAAATAGTTAAAGTGGAGTATGGGGAGGATGAAATAGCATACCAAATAGGTGAAACAACTGAGATCCTCTCAAGTGGTCGGCTTTGTGCGACACCACATTGTGTTCGGGCACCAGAGGGTGAGGGTGATGCTGCAGCTGGTGTTGATCGTACAACGTTTGCATTATTTATGCAACCTGATTGGGACCAAAAGCTTAATTTTCCAGAGGAGGTGCATATTCATCGGGAGTTGATTCAATCCAATGGATCTCTTAATTTTGGAGAATACACTGAGAAGCTCCTTGACAAGTACTACCACCTCAAGATTTAATTGAAATCTCAGTTAGTTGTTATGAGAGTAGATTTGAAAAGCTCCTTCACTCCTCTGACACTTGCTTTTACTGGGGAGGTGATCTTCTGAAATGGGGTTTTGACATTCTGATAAAGATAGGAAAAAAATGTTGGAAGCAGCCAATGTAGTACAAGCTCTTGTCCTTCTTACAAAAGCTAGTTGATTAGTTCTTGGTAAATCATGCTTTCAACATCTTCATGTACTCGAAAGAACCAATTTTTGATGTATATGTGGAATAGTAGCAATTGGTTTACCCAAACTAAAACTCTATTCTCGAGCTTCTATTCAATTCTAGAAAACCTTTTTTATTCCAAATGTTTTCATAAAGCATTTGAAAGCAGACACCCTCATAAAATGAATTGCAACTGTCTTTCTCTAACAACTATGCTAAATTTACCATAAAATTGCAGAGGAATGGCAATTCTTCAGAAGTTCACTTGCAAAAATAGGTTCTTTCGCTCTTCGTACATTATCAACTAAGCAAAATTCCATGTACAGAGAATTGAATACAAAGCAAGCTGTGTTGTAATCTATACAATGTATTTTTACAGTATACAGATTAGATTTCTTCTAAGTTCAAATAATGAGATCAACTGGTAACTCAAGCTGCTGGCAAAGGCGGTAACAATCTTTTGCAGTCTAACCAAAACAACTAGTTCAAGGGAAAGAAAAAGTGATATAGGAAAGATGAACTTGTGATGTTCGTTAAGTAAGAAATGTTATGATGACATTTCAGTAAATTACATTTGCTAATGTGTTTCTGCCTCTGTTTTCCTGGGCAGATGGGCTGGGATACATAAAAAAAATTAACGAACTGCATTTCACTCCCAAATAAGTTGGGATTGACTATATGAATCTTTTGTATACTCTATAGAGAGGTACAGGAAGATGGCATTTTCCATAAGTCACTTTGAACATCATGCAACGGCAGCAAGTATAGGCTCTTCCAATTCTTCAGGTGAGGAAGAATCTGACATGGCCTGCTCCTCATCAGCAGTCAAATGACCAACATTCGGGACATAGCCAGAGAGCTTCATCAGTTTAGTTAGTGTATTCAATATCAGATATATCTCTTTTTTCCGCATATGTCTCCTATCTTTTACCATGAAAACATGAACCTGGCTTTCTATTTCAATCCAACTGCAACCAGGCTGTTTAACAACGCCACGCTCTCTCATAAGTTTTCGGACAATTTTGACATCTTGCCATCTCCCCTGTTCAGCATACATGTTTGATAGAAGAACATAGGGGCCAGAATTTGTAGGATCAATCTCCAGAAGCTTCTCAGCCACATACTTTCCCAACTCAATTTCCCTGTGAATTTTACATGCAGCGAGCAAAGACCCCCATACCACACTATCAGGAGACATTGGCATGGATTCAATCAAATCCTTTGCCTCTGATAAGCAACCAGCCCTGCCAAGTAAATCGACCATGCATGTGTAGTGGTCCTTCAACGGTGACAACCCATACTCTGTGCTCATGGAATAGAAATGTTGACGCCCCTCCTCAACCAATCCGGCATGACTACATGCACAAAGAACCCCAATCATAGTCACATGGTCTGGCTTCTCTCCGTATACCAACATAACCTTGAAAGTTTCAAGAGCTTCAATAGCATGCCCATTTTGTGCATATCCAACTATTACGGCATTCCACGAAACCCAGTCTCTGTCCAGCATTTTTGTGAATACACAGCTACCATCTTCAACTGATCCACATTTCATATACATGTCTATGAGAGCATTTCCCACAAAAACATCAGATTCAGGTCCATTCTGAAAACGAAATCCATGCTTCAAAATATGTGCATGAGCCTGCCTGCCAAGCTTCAGATCAGCTAAATTTGCACATGCGTTGAGGAGATTCCCAAATGTATAATGAGTTGGCCAAACAGACTCTCTTTTTAGCATAAGAAAGAGATTTAATGCCTCCTCATTGTCCCCGTTCTGTGTGTATCCAGCAATAAGAGCATTCCAAGACACAACATTCCTTTCAATCATCCCCGAAAACATGGCTCTTGCAGTCTTCACACTTGCAACTCTCGCATAACCACTTACTAAACAGGTGTGTGACACCACGCTTCTGACTGGCATCTTATCGAAAATCCACCTAGCTTCATCAATTCTCCCAAACTTTGAATACATATCAACCATTGCATTGCATATAATAAGATCATTCCTAAGCTTATCTGACTTCACAATTCGGGCATGAATTTCCTTACCTTCTCTTATCGCACACAAACTCGCGCAAGCACTTACTACACTTGCCAAAGTCTTCTCATCCGGTTTATACCCGGAGCCCATCATCCTAGCAAATATCTCAAGTGCCTCGCTTGCTGGCCCATTTTGCTCATAACAAGAAATTAAACTATTCCACGACACCACATTACACTCGCTCATCCCATTAAACACCTTTGTTGCACAATCCACATTACCCGTTTTTGCATACATATCAATAAGCGCAGAACCCGTGTAAACATTGTTCGAATACTTGGATTTAGCAACCGAGGCATGAATTTGAGTTCCCATTTTCATGTCTCTTAACCCCGCACAAGCACTTAAACCACTACCATAAGCATACTCATTCAAAACAAAATCTTCTTTGTGCATTCTCGCAAAATACTCTATCGACGAATCAAACAATTCACATTGAGCAAAGCTTGACACCATCAAGTTCCAAGAGCACTGATCAGGCTCAGGCATTAAGTAAAAGAGTTCCTCAGCCTCAACAAACAATCTTGATGCTGTATAAGCATTTATCATTGAGTTCCAAGTGAAGGTGTTCTTTTGGGGCATTTTATCAAACACTTTCTTGGAATACTCCAATTCACCACATTTCCCATAAGCGTCAATTAGCTTGTTGTTGATGAAGACCTCTGAACTGAAATGGGTCTTGAGAATACGGCCATGGACAGCTTGTACGACATGTTGGTACTTTGGATTGATGCAAGAGTCTAGAATCTTTGCGAATGGTGTAGAGTTTGGGAGTGAAAAGAGGTTGCAAGTAATGAGATTTTGAAATAAAAATGTCTTCTTTGCCATTTGGCATAGGATCTAAGGAAGATTGAATGATGGGCATGTTGCTCAGAACATCAGATATTCAGGAGCTTTTCCTTTTTAACGAGTTTTAGGCCGGCAAATTCATATTAGTCTAGCCAATACTTTTTGCTTAGGCTAAGTGCTAGAGGAAGTTTTTACAAACAACTATTTAAATATGCATTAGTAAAATTTTAGTATTTGTAGGCTTCCGTCAGAAGTTAGAACTGTCTTCTTATTCCCCTCCTTTTTCTCTTTCCTTTTTCTTTTTTTTCTTTCAATAAATTATGAGCATACAATTAAAATTAAAAAAGAAAATTAGAAATCTAAAGATTTATTAATTGTTTGTGATGCGAATTGAGCGGTTCCATTAAACTTATATCGTCTGTCCTGAACGATTTTGTTTGGTTTGGTTGGAGAAAATTAGAAAAACATAATTGTTGGATTTTTTGAGCTTGAAGAAAAATGTTGAAGAAGAAAAAATGGATTTATTGTTTTCTGAAAGTTAGGTTAAATCTATTTAGTGAAAATTGTCAGCATTGGTATTAGTGACTAGTATATCAAATTTGAAAGTATTTGTAGTTGATTTGCATCAATTTTGAAGCAAAAACTTGCAGCTAAATTTTTATTTTGTTGATCGCCACCGATCTTCCGACCTCAAATAGGGGACGTTCATGGTTGAGAATCATCCAAGGTCTAGGTCGGAGGTCATGGTCGAGGTTGGGGTCGAGAATCAAGGAACTGGGATCCAATATTGGGGATTAAGGGTCGGGATCTGCAGTTGGGTATAGGGTTAGGGTTAAGGTCAGGTTTTAGTATCTGAGGTTGGGATTCGGGTAAGGAATACATGGTTTGGGGTTCTTTATTTGTGGTTCGGATCTAGAATCAGGAGTCGCGATCCGGATCGTAGTATTTGTCTAGATTATTTGAATGCCCATGAAATTATATTTCTGATTACTAACCAAACACCAAAAATAAGTAAATAAATTATTTATTTTTTTAGTAAAAATATTTCGTACTAAACACACCCTAAGTTTAAGAAAATTTATTGTTAGAATTATTTAAGGTTATAGCTATCGCTTTCCTCTTTTAATAGGCAAGTATAAGCTTTATGTTGCTTTCTTTGCTTTAGTTGTTTTGCGATGATCACTTATCAATCAAATTATTTAACAAACCCAATCTTGATTTAGTAAGTATTTTTTTTTTCTAAAAAAGAGAACCCAGAGATAATTTAATTTTATAGATATAAAAGAAGGATACAAAACAAGAGAATGACTTGTGCTGTTGACATTACCTCTCAACTCATCTTATTTGGGGAATGTGGATTTACATACTAGTTTAGACAAAAATGTGCTAATGAAAAGAAACGTAGAGGAAGGCTTTTTTTTTTTTTTTTTTTTTTGCATGAATTACAAAGTCTGAGTATGCTAATACGAGCGAAAGAATTTTAAATTTACGTTTTGGTCCACTTAGATATATGACTCCTTTCTTTTCTTTTTCAAGTTGCTTGACTATATATGCACATTTTATTCTTCTTTAAGTGGTCATTCGTATCCAAAATTAAGAAGAATCCCGTTGTACTAACAATGGATAAATTAATTTTCTTTTAACAGTCTCTTTTAGACAAACAAGGCTGTCTTATCAGGTGAGTTACCAATCCAATCTAGTGTTGCACACATGGTAGTCAATTTTGCTTTAACTTTTCCGATAACAAAGGGAACCAAAGTAATTAACAACTATACCTCTTCTTTTTTTTTTTGTGGGGAAGAGATGGATTGTTTCTAATTTTGAATAATAAAGTCAAGATTTGAATTAATGAGATTGCACAAGTGAAGCCTTAAGCTGTAATATTTTCTATAATGTTTAGATAATCACAATAACAAGAGTTTAATCTAAACAAGAGTCCGTCGTGCATGTGAGTCACCCACCCAATTCAATTCAATTCAACTGAAGTCTAATGAACTAGTTAAGAGAATTTGTGTGCATATTATAATGTTGAATGTCAATTGATGAGTTTTATTCATAGAATCAAATAATTATAAGATTTTAGTCCTTAACGAGATTAGCAAAGAAGTCACGTGTAAGTCATGTGCATT
This sequence comes from Nicotiana obtusifolia, assembly GCA_002018475.1. Taxonomy (NCBI): domain Eukaryota; kingdom Viridiplantae; phylum Streptophyta; class Magnoliopsida; order Solanales; family Solanaceae; genus Nicotiana; species Nicotiana obtusifolia. The sequence continues at coordinate 102,783 of MCJB01020406.1, forward strand.
TTTTCATCCAAAAGCATCGTTAGGGTGAGGTATTTTATTTACATTATTTTAGTATCATACTGCTTAATGGTAGTACTAAATTCAGTTTAATGGATTTGGACGAATAAATAAGAGAAAAAAAATCACTTGACGTAGATACTTCTTTTGCTAGAGAGTTAGAGAAAAAGTAGAAGTTAATAATAGCTGGTCTAAAGGTACGTGTCTAGCACGTGCATCTTTTTTAATTATTACATATTTTATAAAAAATAATACTTATTTTTATCAGCATGCGTATTTTAGAAACTAGTTGTGCAATATGCGTGCATCCCGCGCCAATTATTAATAATTGTTTGCAAAGAATAATGAATTTATAAAAGCATACATATTTTTAAAATATTTTTTAAGGTGTAAAATAGAAATTAAAGTAAAAAGTGTGAAAATTTCTTGTGAACTAGTATTTTTCTTTCCATTTGCTTAGATAAAAATACATAATATAGATAACTTACAGCTCCCCATAAGAAGTAGCAAAGTTTTCTCACGCGTCGGATCATAACTTCTCTATAAGCCTCCTGTCAATTATATCAAAGACCAAGAACAACATATTGAGCAAAGGTTAGGAACACCTAGCTACCTAACAATAACATGATACAATGGAAACATGATGATCCAAATAAGATAAAGCACCCCACAAAGGTTAAAGAAGCATCACTTCGAAAGTTGTATCAAAGAGGATTTCTCCGGCAAACTTCACATTATGAGAACCGTAAGAGTGTCTAAGAATGTAAAATTCCTAGACTACATCCTAAGAAGCTGCAGTTGGTATTTGAATTTAGAAGATTATATGAGCACCGACGATCGGAAGAGGAAACCACATAAACAAGGATGCTGGGCATATATATAGTGGCCTCAAGATGTTTTGTTGAATAATCACCTCACAAATGGAATACCAGAAGGAACTTTTTGCATATAATCCTCGTAGTCAGAACCAAAAAACTGCTTTAGGAAGAATTCCTCATAAGGTATCCTCCCCGAGAAGAATTTCCACACAACAACTGCAAATGCAATGGTTGATATTGGATTACAAAGCATTATTTGAGTACCGATAGACCAGATGAAGAAACCATTATAACCAGGGTGCCGGACATATCCATAGATCCCATGTGTAACCAACTGATGACTTTCTTCGTGATAAACCTTTATTAGATGAGTGAAGGCTACGCCTGCAGTCACAATTGCCAGCTTCCTTATGATTTCTCCAAGAACAACCAATGCAAGGCCGAAATTACTTATCCACCAATATTCCTTTAAGCCAGGAATGAAATAGAGTTCAATAAGGTACTCTATCAAGGAGCAAACCATTGCCAGTAGATAGTGTTTGCTTATCAAAAGCGACTTAAGAGTTACGTTTGACTTCCCATGAATGAAAAGTGCCAGAATGTACTCGGAAACATGGAAGAATAATATTGAAATCAACATTTGCGATAATTGTATGCATGCTGTATATCCAAAAAGTTCTGCCATTTCACACCAATAAGTCAAACAAACCTCTCGTCGAAATACAAAGAATATTTCAATCTGAGTCACCAAAGGCTAGTATGCATGAAACCATATGTTGCAATATTCAACTCCACACCTGAAAATATTGATGAGCTCTGTACAATTAGCACCACAAAAATGAGCTTCAGAACCAATGAGAATATCCTTTAAGAATGACATTTCCTGCAAATTTATGTGCACACCATTAACGAACAAAGACATCAAAGGGGATAACAGAACTTAGATTCCATATGTGCATTACACACAAGTTCATTCTCGGGTTGTATCCAATATCCGCTTACACGATCTACTACTCTACAAAGGCTTACATATCATAGTGATCCCTTAGCTCTCACAATTTCTCTTCAAACGCCATCAAGGGGATTTAGCTCTTGCTAATAATCAATCAATCAACATAACACACCTCTAAACTAGTCAGGGCCCACTAAATGAATGATCCGTAACCATTCCGCTTCATTTGGGCACATTTTTACTCTGGCAATAAATAACTAGTCTTTTAATGCTCTATTCATTAATATTCATGAGAAATAACTAGTCATTATAGATTAACTATACGTTCTCTAACGAACTAATATCAACTAAAGGGCTGTATTGGAGACTAAGTGAGATAATGCAACTTAACAAAAAAACTATACTAGAAATTAAAATTTATTGTTTGAATAATCAGAATGGCTCGAAAATTGAGTTTTATCATGAATCGCATAGGGGATGGCTAGTGGTTGCGGCATGTGATTAACAACCTGCAGATCCCAAGTTCGATCTCAGCTGCAACACTAGACAAAACATGTACTTGAATGCTGGATAGCAACCCCATGGATTAGTCGAGGTTCACGCAAGTTGGTCCAAACACCATCAATACAAAAAAAGAAATAAAAGGTTAATTTCATAGTGATAACTGAAAACTCACAATCATTTCCTTTTTGATGCGGTGATGTGTCTAGGCCAAGTTGCGCACACCTCGAATACCCATTGCCTCCCACCAAAACAGGTATCGGTTGACGCTGCCCACCAAGACATGAGGGCAGATGGAAAAAATCAGCTAGTGCTTTTTGCCTCTTTTCTTCCTCCCCACAACCCACCCACCACCCCACCACCCCCCCTTTTTTTTTTGAGAAAAAAGTTTCAGAAAATTGATTAGTAGGTACAAGATCATAACTTTGGAGCCATTATCACATATAGAAGCAAATAAACTTGCAAATTAACATGTAAAAATTAACAAATATAGGAAAAATCGGAACTGAGCTTATAGAAGCAAAGTACATATAAATACTCTTAAGGAAAATATCTAATTCGTATTTTACCAACAATAATCATTTGTAAAAAAGCAAGCGGAGATTGAGGGGGGAACGAACGAACCTACAAATCGGCTCGCCGGAGAGAGAGATCGGAGTTTCTAATTCGGATGGCCCAAGAGGAAATACACCGGGGATTTGAAGTGGGCTCCTAATTTGGACTAGATTGCGGGGGCAAGAGCACAGATAGCGGATTTTGGGACTCCTTTTAAGGTATAGCCAAAGTTTTATAATTGTTTGCAAGTTTAGTCACTTTGAAAGCAATTTCCGACATATGCATCTGAAAGGGGAAAGTGAAAAGCGCAAAACACTGTGGAGTGATATTTCTTTTTCTCATAGATAGGTAAAATTAAGGAAATTAAGCGCAAATTTTGGTTTTCTTCTGTCTAGTGAAATTATATTTGGAAATAGCAAGATTTATTTAAAGAAGAATAGTTTTTTCTATTTAACTAGTCTTTTCTTCACGTACGTTGCACGTGTATCCTGTTTATTTATTAAAAATAAGTAATGGATATATATTATAAAGTATAAATTTAAATACACCAAAAGCTAGGATTCTCATGCAACATTAATTAATTTTATGAATAAAATCAAAGGACATACTCCGACCAATTCTGTCTCTGTTCTTGCTTGTTTAGTAAAGTCTCGCTTTTTGATAGGAGTAGGTGCTTGCTAGGGCTGTGTGGTCCCTTTCGAGCGGTTCCTTATTTTCTTTATTCGATGATTTAAAGGCGACAGCTCTTTTCACCTAGGAATTGGGGCGATCTACCCAACTATCCAAAGCCTAACCCAGTACAAATCTGGGCATTGCCTGGCAAGATCCGACTAAGCCAATCTTGATTCTCTTTGAGGATTGGTAAGCTTTGTCGGAAAGAAGCTAGTCGACTAATTCAGGAGGCTACTACTATGCTATCAATTAAATTTTGGTATATTTCTATATTTTGAAATTCAATTGATCCGATAGACGTATCAAAAGAATCATTCTTCGATCAACTTTATCTTCATTATATTTTTCAGCTTTAACAATATCAATTATGCTGTGATATAATTGTCTTTCAAGGTTGATTACTCTTTTGTGGAGTATTCAAACTTCGATTTTCTCTTTTATATGTCATGCACAAAATCTTTAAAATGATGAACTTTAGTGTCGTTTTGTTCCTATACTTTCCGAAAATTGATATATCCAGATGTTCCTTTTATCGACAAGCAAGGAGTTTTCTCACCAAATAGCAGCTGCACCGATGAAACAAGAGAGTTCTTTCGCAGAGACAAGGGAAAACAATCATTCAATGAGGTATGGTACCACACAATATTCCAATATTTAAGAAGTGTATTGCGTAAAATATAAGTTCAATAATATAATAAATCAAAAGCTGTAGGATATAGACTCACAAAGTTGAATCTCTCACAAATATATGCAGAGCCTTGCTTCTTTCTCAAGAACAAGAATCAAATAATAGCATAGTTAGTTATGGGTTATATAACAATATCTTTCATCAAACATTGATACTTTAAAGCTATTTATGTTATGAAAGATTTTACTATAAAGTTTTTAGATACTGTATTGGAGTTATTTTTTTAAATCTTGTTTCACAAGAAAAAGCTTGGATACATTCAAAATATAGCTAAAGAGAAAATAGTCAAGTGACAGTAATAAAAAGAAGAAGGGGATGACTATTCAAGTTTCAACTAATTTTGTACGTGTAATTTTTTTATTTTTAAAGTTATTTCACTCTTGAATTTTTATTTTGATCAAGTCATATTTCATATGAAGATTTTGCATTAACTTCTCCATGCAGCAAAAAAAAAAAAAAAATATATATATATATATATATATATAGCGTTTGCAATACAAGGTTTTACGTACATAATTTTTCTAAATTTAAAATAAAATCTACATAACCAAAACTACATAAAAATTGTATTACAACTCTAATACTTCAAATATTATAGGAAAATAATTTTCTATCGCATAAAAGAATTTAAATACAACTCACAATTTGTTTGGCATAGGTTTGACTGCACTCAAAATTTAAGAAATAAAATTAAAGGCACATAAGCTAAAATATGAATAAAGTACAGAAATAATTCTATCGTAATAACATTAAAATAGTAAGAATTTAAAACATAAAAAAATCGTACATATAAAAGCGTGCCCATTTTCTTGAATGAGAACGACTAAGATAAGAACTTAATCACTCTCAAACATATAACGACATGCATATGAATCATTTTGAGGTATTACTATATGCAAAGTGTAGATGTCATGAGAAAAATTTTGATGAAAAAATTAATCTTGAATAAACTGATAGCTTGAAAAATAAAGAAGAAAGAGCATTCTCATGACACAAATTTAGGCATTAAAAATAGCAGTATTCGAAGCACAACTGATCTTTCATTACAAAAGTATTCAATAAAGATTATATCATGGACCAAAATAATCTTACAGAATCATCTTTCATCATGAAAGCCAACTTCTTTTAGACTATAACTCTCACGTATCTGATTTAGCAAAAAAGAAAAAACATCTTTTAAAAGTTGGGGTCTAAGTTCTTATCTCCACAAAGTTTTTAGGACCAGGGATGCAAATAAAATATTACCTCTGGTAAAGTATTCTTATGTTGCAGTCTCTTAATCCTTATAAAGGAACTCTTCTGCATGGCCACACGCTATAATTTTAAGTCTTACAAATAAAAAATGATAGACGTGAAAATAAAAATATAATTTTAGATGGATTTCTGAGAGCCTTCTAATAGGTGGGACTCCAAGAATTGGAACATAATTTATAAGAACAAGTATACAAATTTAGAACGGACACAACGTTTACGTAAAGACACAACACGTAGTTTTCTTCTTTTCCCGTTTTCTTTTTCAGTTAATACATATTATTATTAAATAATAGTTGTATATATTAAGTAGGATATTTATGTTTTTTAAAAGGGTAATTAGGTCTTTTCACTTTTTAGTTTAAGGCTTCCCACTTTTATAATAATACAGATAGATAGATATACCGACAATAAGTCATGTGATGAAATGATGGAATATAAATATTGAATAATTTTTACATGTAAAAACACACGCATATAAAAACTTTATACTAACAGATAAAAAAGCTACTATCACTGTTCTATTTTATATGAAACTATTTTTTTTTAGTAAATCTAAAAAAGAATAATAGATTTATATATTTAAAATTAATTTAATTTTAAATTTCTTATTTTATTTTTAGTGAGAATTTTTTATAGTCACAAATATTATGGCATGTTTAATACCATAAGTTTCAATAGTCTTATACTTATAAAAATATTATAACAAATCTAATTCTATAACTTTTAAAAGTATTTCTTTCTTAAATTTCGTATCGGATCAAATTGTATCAGGAAATAATAAAATCAGGATGGAGTGATTAGTAACATGGAAAAATACGTTTTGCCCATACCAAAACATAAACTTTAAAATAGGCCAATGATGCCTCTATAGTCTATATCGAAATTTCGGAGAAAATGGCTACAAACAACCATGTTGTCATCTCATTGGCCTATTCTTAATTTTCTGTGTCTATAAATAGAGTTTATGTGTACATTCTTGGCGTACTGAGCCATTGGTGCAATAAAGAACGTACTGTTAATGCACACTAAAGGTAGGAAACGATAACTCAGTCTTCTATTTCAAGGGCTACTTTTCTTGGAATAATTATAGTAGTATCAACTTCTTTCTGTTGTGTTTGGTTTTGTTATTTACAAGAATAGCCGCAGGGCGGAGCTAGAACTTGGATAACAGTTTGGTCGAAGATTTTAGTACAAATCTTATATTTATCTTAAGAAATCTATTGAATAAGTACAAATTCTTACTTTAGAACTCAGTAAAATAAAAAGGCTAGAATCTTGAACCCAGTAACTTTAAATCCTGGCTCCGCTTCTGAGAATAGGAAGTGCATAATTATGTTGTGTTGCTCTAATTTTCACTTTATCATGCTCTATTAGTTGAGCTGAATTCTCTGTTGCTTTCATTAGGTTGATCTTGCTTCTGGATCCGGCTCGAACAAGTTTGGAGCATGGATGTGGAAAGAGAGAACCATAAAAAAGCAGGATTATTTGACAATTTTAGCAGCTTGATTCGCAAATGTATATTTTCTGTGCTTTCGGTAGGTCCTGTTCCAAGTCATATAGCATTCATTATGGATGGAAACCGAAGATATGCTAAGAAGCATAATTTGCTCGAAAGGGATGGCTATCGTGCTGGATTTTCCGTTCTTATAAACGTGCTAAGATATTGTTACGAGCTGGGGATGAAAAACATAACTGCATATGCCTTCAGCATTGATAACTTTAAACGTCGCCCTGAAGAAGTTCAATACCTCATGGAGTTGATGCAAGAGAAGATCGACGAATTGATTGAAGAGGAGAGCATAGTGAACCGCCTTGGGATTAGGATTTACTTTCGAGGAAACTTAAAGCTTTTGAGTGAACCGGTCAGGTCAGCAGTTGAGATGGCAATGTCAAAGACAGCAGGTAACTCAAAAGTTGTATTATCCGTTTGTGTTGCCTACACTTCAACGGACGAGATAGCACGTGCTGTTCAAGAATCATGCGAAGAAAAACAGGACGAGATCAGAGAACGAGATGCAAGTAATGCTGGAAATTACGCGCTTGAGCAACCTATTGGATTGGCGGATATTTACAGGCATATGTACATGGCTGGTGTTCCTGATCCTGATATTATAATCCGTACTTCTGGAGGAACTCGCTTGAGCAACTTTCTTTTGTGGCAGAGCGCACACTGTCTTTTATATTCTCCTCGGGCACTATGGCCTGAGATAAGCTTCTGGCATTTGGTATTGGCAATTATTTACTTCCAGAGGAATTACTTGTATCTGAAGGAGAAAAAGAAGCAGGCATAAATTTACAGGTCAACACCACTTTAACAAATCGTGATCGTATTGGTGTTTTGGAGATTGTAACTTCGTTCTTGCCCTTTAAACGCGAGTATATTTTGATTCTATCGTACAGAAGGGTATATTTTGTACAATGTACTGAATTAGCTTCAGCGCTGAGATCTGCGCGAGGAAAAATGTTGTACTAATAGCATTTGTATGAATAAAATGTTCATATCCACTTGTTGTTTGAGAAGTTGTGAATTGTTTTCTTGTAGCTTTTGAAATATGCATATGCAAGCCTTTGGGTCTAACGTTCATTTTACTACTTTTACTTCAGTCTTTCCTGAGGTTCTTCTGGTTGAAATCTGACCATTGCTTTTGTTGCAGAGAAAATTCATAAGAATTCATTTTCCAACTGTGAGCCAACTCTTGTTTCTCCAAAGAACAAATGTTTTAGTCTAATGGTATATAAAGACACAAATAGCCAATCTCTTCATGTAGGCATATAGAGTTAGCCTTTGTAGGCAGTGGCAAAGCTACAATTTTGACAAAAAGGGAGTCAAAATATAAAGGGAATACACGAGGAAGTCAAGGGATTCAACCTATAGTATGTAATACAAGCTTTTTATTGTCTGGACAAACAATTTAGTTTTGCTTTCATATGAATATAATAAAGTATTATAATTTACCATATTAATAAAAGCTTGTGATCCATCATCTCAAAAATTTACAAGCCTGTTAGTTTCAAACACCATAGTTTAACTTGTGGACTATTTTTTCAAGATGGGTAAGCTAAATATGACAATTACATGTAAAAGTGCAAAACTCAAAATTTTTTAGTAAATACGAAAATCTTGAATATTCTTGTTTACTCTAAAAAACGTATAACAATTGAATTTATATGTGGTTTTAATAATATGTGGATTGATTCAATACGAGTGATTAATAGCATTAGATTAAACAAATGAAAAACGTAATAGATGACCAAACCAATGACAAGGGTGATTTCGAGCTCGGTTGATGGGCCGATGAAGAACCTACCCTCGATTCCAAGTTTATATTTATGAAGAACTTAAGAACAAGAATAAGAACTTTGAACAACAATGAGTGAAATAAATTGCCTTGATATCCGTATTACAATGTATGCTCTGAATAATAAGCTTTCCCCTTTATATAGTAGGGGAATTTTACCCTAAGTACAATTCAAAAAAAGGTAAAAATCTTTTGTTTCGCTAATCACTGATCTTTTGCTGAGATTCATGCTGTGATATCCGGTTAGGCACGAACATCATGACCCTTTGTTAATCGTGTGCAGTTGTTTGGTAATGCTCCTCGAAGCCTCAATCCTCAAATCGGACCCGGAGGATATGGCCCCGATATCCCCGAGGGCAGGTGTTTTCACCGAGCCCCGATACGAGGGACTCCTCGCTCTGAGTACAAACTATTACGGTCACGTTCCTGCTCCGTTTATCTCACCGGGAAGTCGAGTCATGCAGTGGGCTCGGAATTACACGTATACAGATAGTCCCCTCGTTTCTTAGAGAGTGGGCTTGCCGAAATAATGGGAAACGACAGATGACTCTGGTTCCTTCCTTCGTACATTACGACCCAAAATCCACTATAGGTCGTTATGGTGCCTAACGCCGTCTTCAGGCAAGCCAACGGTGATTTATCCATTTAATTACTCATTTATTACTTTTGAAATCATAGTTTTTAATAAGGAAAGACATTTACACTCCTAAATCCACGGGGGCGCACAACATGTGTAGTTTATAAAAGAATTGAAAGGCGTTAATGATATACGAAACCATAAGCATCAACCAGTATAACCCTAAAACCCGGTGCCACAGTGCATGAGCATTTTCTAAGGAGTACAATAATAATACAACATCTGTCCAGCATGTAAATAAGACATGATAAAATAAATAGTACGATAGAGACTTGGTGGATTGCGATGCGTATTCTAGAATGCAGCTCACATAAAGTCTCCTCAACAGGTGGACCTTCGCGCCAAGATGATCACCAAATGAACATGTCAGATCCTACACATTTAGTGCAGAAGTGCAGCATGAGTACGTAAATCAACGCGTACCCAGTAAGTATCTGGCCTAACCCCGGAGAAGCAGTGAAGAGGGGTCGACATCGACACTTACTAGAGGTCCAATGAAGTAATATGATAAATCATAAGCAGATATGACGCACACATCAATAATGGGGTAAATCTGTAAGTTACATAATCTTACAAATATTTCTTGTAAGATATGGATTTCTCAATCTTGTATTCTACCTTAACAGTTCCAAAAATGTCAAATGTCAATATCAAATAAATAAGGAATACCATATAAGATTCCAGGCATCAGTGGAAAGCTTATCTCGTGAATATTCGGAGTACCAGCGATATAACGCATGATTCTGCCGAGGTCGTTCGGCTCAATCAAGAATAATGTGTACACTGCCGAGGGTCAAGCGACACGAACCATAGATGCATCTATTATACTGCCGAGCCATTTGGCCCGCTCCACAAGAAAGGAGGAAAGTTACCGAATTACGAGACTCGTGCTTACAATACAGTACATGCACAAAGGGAATATAATCTTTATCGTTTCTTAAATGACTAGCCAACAACTCAAGGTGATAAGGCTCAGCTTAGTATTCATATATTTATTTCTAAATCAATTTCAATTATAAGTTCAATTAATTAAGCCAGCAGAATGAGTTCAAATAATTCAATTATTACATAATAAGGTCATAAGTCTACCCGGACATAAACATGCTTTAGCTACGTACGGACTCATGTCACCTCGTGCATATGTAGCACCCACAACTAGTATCACATATCAAACACTTCACCTAGGGGAAGTTTCCCCCTCACAGAGTTAGACATGAGACTTATCTCGTTCCGAAGTTCCATAACCGCCTCCTGCGCCTCTCTAACATCTCAAACCAAAGCCCATCGATCTGAAACTAGTCAAACAATTTGTAAAAATGGTAGCTACTAAAGCGTAAATTGCTCATTTTTCCTTCCGGCGAGTATAGCATGATGAGACCAAGTTACGGCAGCTCCGGATGAAAGGGGAATAAGGGTATTAAGAAAAGGGATTTCCTAAGGATCTAAACGCTTTTTTGACCGCCGTGGTATGATAGCCGGTCCCTCTCCTCGTTCTGCCCTTCCTATTGGGATAGCTGCCTTCGGGCTTTGCCTGCCCTTTGTAATAAAAAATTCTAGCTCGGCCCGGGAGCCCAAGTCGGAGGTTAAGGAGAGAAGAATAAGGTGAAGGTGGAAACCACTCATCAAGAGCTTGGTTAAGTGTCCAAGACCGTATGCCTTGCTGGTTGGATCTGAATTTGCTCTATAGTTATCTAATCTCTGCCGGGTAGTAGAACTCTCCGCAGAAACTTCATGAGAATCATGCAATCGCTAATCTATTCACAGGAGATCACGCTCCAGTGGAATTCCTTACCGATATCTTCCAACAATGCAGCACTGGTACAACTACCACGAAATCAGTAAACTCTCCTGAGCCCATGCTTGTCCATCAGTTGTAAAACTCTGTTCATCCCCCATTGACATCAACTAACAGTCCGACAATACATTTCCAAACTCGAAGTCACATTTCACACCCTCTCCATTTCCAGCAAACTCCCCTTTGCCATAATCAAGTTTCCTGCGTCCAGCAGCCACCATCCCAAATGAAATATATAGGCTTAGTCATTATCCACCATGATTTCCAAATCGCTCTAAACTTTCTTCAAGGCAAGTGGCTTCCTACCACATAATCCATATGCTACTCTACCACTCTCACTTCGGTTAAACAACTTCCTTTAAGCAACTTCTCGATCTCTGCTCTTCATACTTGACCTGCTAGTAATTTGACCACCACGAGACGCCTCCCATCATGTCCTTCCTCATCCTTCGCTACCCAAATGTTGCATCAAATCAAAATCCATCTCTATAGCACCTGAACTAATAAATTGCTTCCAACTCTAAACCTCCTAGAAGATCATCTTTCTCGAGCCATCAACATTAGAAACATCGATTCGATCCCGAAATCGCTACACAGCGGTATCTCTAACAACACCCCCGGCACCATTTCAAAACACCCTGCCCTGAAGGCAAATCGAAGAAGACCATAACACCAGCGAACTTTAATGCGTTCAACAAGGACGACGGCACCACATCACAATTGAGAATTCCACCACGCCTGAAAATACCAAGTGTCATTACTCCATCAACCCAAACCTGAACGTCCATAGACCGATTGCCTTTCCTCTGTTGGAATTTAATGTCGAACCTCTAAAGCATGAACTGAGAAATCCTCCTTTCGAGTCATTTACTGCCGCTATCCATAAATAAGCACCCTACCATCATACCAACACTGTGCGATAACAATGCATGAAAATCACAATAATCTGTGTATAGCCTCAAAACCATCGGTAATACAGCTACTAAGTTGAAATGACAGAACATCCTTCCGCAAGGCGACGATAATAGCCCACTCAAACACGCAAGGAAAACATCTTGCACCGCATTTGCGGTGCCATTTATAACACCTTGAAGCCCAATTGATACCAAGCGCTCCACGTCACATAAGATTGAGTAAGAAGGAAATAAAGGCATAAGCCTCAAAGGAATCAAACCGCACAATGAAGTGCAGCATGAGTACGTAAATCAACGCGTACCCAGTAAGTATCTAGCCTAGCCCCGAAGAAGCAGTGGCAAGGGGTCGACATCGATACTTACTAGAGGTCCAATGAAGTAATATGATAAATCATAAGCAGATATGAAGCACACAACAATAATGTGGTAAATCTGTAAGTTACATAATCTTCCAAATTTTTCTTTTAAGGTATGAATTTCTCAATCTTGTATTCCACCTTAACAGCTCCGAAAATGTCAAGTGCCAAATCAAATAAATATGGAATACCATATAAAATGCCGGGCATCAGTGGAAAGATTATCTCATGAATATTCGGACTACTAGCGATATAATGCACGATTCTGCCGAGGTCGTTCGGCCCGATCCAGAATAATGTGTACATTGCTGAGGGTCGAGCGGCACGAACTATAGATGCATCTATTATACTGCCGAGGCATTCGGCCCGCTCCACAAGAAAGGAAGGAAGTTATTGAATTACGAGATACGTGCTTACAATATAGTACATGAGCACAAAGGGAATATAATCTTTATCGTTTCTCAAATGACTAGCCAACAACTCAAGGTTATAAGGCTCGGCTTAGTATACATACATTTATTTCTAAATCAATTTCAATTATAAGTTAAATTAATTAAACCAGCAGAATGAGTTCAAATAATTTAATTATTAAATAATAAGATCATAAGTCTACCGGGGCATAAACATGCTTTAGCTACGTACGGACTCTCGTCACCTCGTGCGTACATAGCACCCACAACTAGTATCACATATCAAACACTTCACCAAGGGGTAGTTTTCCCCTCATAGAGTTAGACAGGAGACTTACCTCGCTCCGAAGTTCCATAACCGGCTCCCGCACCTCTCTAACATCTCAAACCAAAGCCCATCGATTCGAAACTAGTCAAACAATGTGTAAATCAATCAAAATATACTCCAAATGATTATAATTTAACATTTTATAACAATTCCCAACTCCTCTAAGTAAAGTCAATAAAGTCAACCTTCAGGCCTACGTGCCCGGATTCCAAAATCTTTTAAAGATAATCTTTACCGATAACACCACGAACTCAAATATATAATTTATTCCAATTTTTATGTCTAATTTCGTGGTCAAAATCCAAAAATACTATTTTTTTAGGTTTTCTACCAATATCCCAAGTTTTTACATGTTCAAATCCACATATAAACCATACATTTAGCTCACAACAAGTGGGAAATTACCTTGTGTTGCATGATGAAAACCCCTAAAAAATCTCCGAACACCGAGCTCCAAAATCCCAAACGAAAATGATGAAAAGACCAAATTCGATCCCTATCGTTCTGTCCAGTTTTGCTTCTACGGACAAAATCCTCGCATCTGCGATGTCGCTTCTGTGAACACAAATGTGCATCTTTGAAGTCCACTGGTCAGCAGCCCCATCGCACCTGCAGACTCCTTCTCGCTTTTGCGCAACCACAGGTGCGATGCCGTAGTCGCCTCTGTGCTCCAGCTCCCTTATGCGACCACTCTATCGCTTCTGTGAGGCCACAAAAGTGTTCCATTTTCCGCTTCTGTGAAGCCTCTCCCAGCCAGCCTTCCTCGCTTCTGCGATGAAGCTTCCACAGAAGCAGTTGCACCAGCAACCAGAATTTTTCAGCTTTTCCTTATGTCCAAAATCGGATCCGTTAACCATTCGGAATCCACTCGAGGCCCCTCGGACATTGACCAAATATACCAACGCGTCCCAAAATACATTATTAACTTAGTCGAGGTCTCAAATCACGCCAAACGACATCGAACCTACGAATCGACGATCGAAATCCTTCTTTAAACTTTCAAACTTTCAAACTTCGACGAACGCGTCCGAACCATATCAAAACATTTCGGAATGTCGCCAAACTTTGCGTGCAAGCCACAAATCACGATACGAACCTATTCCAAGAGTCAAAACCTCAAACGGACATTGATAACACCAAATTCCACTTCAAATCGAACTTAGGAAATTTTTAAACTTTCAAAATGTTAGCTTTCCATAAAAGCGCCGAAATGCTCCTGGCCACCCGATACTCAACCCAAACATACGCCCTAGTCCAAAATCATCATACGAGCCTATTGGAACCTGCAAATCCCGATTTCGAGGTCGTTTACTCAAAAGTCAAACATTAGTTAATTCGTCCAACTTAAAGCTTCCGAAATTAGAATTTTCTTTGCAAATCAACTCCGAACTTCCTGAAATTCAATTGCTGACCAAACGTACAAGCCATAATACCGGAGGTGAAGTTACTCAAGGCCTCAAACCGCCAAACAACACGCTAGAGCTCAAAACGACTGGTCGGGTCGTTACATATGAGGTGTGCCTCGGGCAAATCCACCAATCATTGTGGAGGATCATGGTTCTCCTCCGTTACTTCGTGAACAAGATTGAATCTCATCAATTCACGATTGACCACCTTCTTCGATTATACAGTCTCTGGATGTTTCGAGGGGGACTGATCATGCTTACATGCCGGGCCAGCAAGGCCCCCTTCTCCAGTATCGACGAAGACCGAGACGAGGGCTGGAAGGGACACTTTGTCCGAGTGAAGATCGAGAATTTGATCCCCCCGGAATACATGCCATTCCTTAAGAAATGGAATACGTCTCGTAAGTGCAACTCAATCTTTCAACATCAAAATTTCTTCTTCTTCTATCTTTTCATTCATGTTTGTGGCTGTGCAGCTATTGCCGGGGTTCCGAATGCGGTCCCCTAGTTAAAGGAGTGGATCGAGGGCATCTGTACTCAGATGTCCTACTTCGAGCGCACATGGCGCGGACTCTCAAAAGGGCCGATGGGAGGCCCGTTTCTCATGGTAAGGCCTCTTTCCGAGTAGCCAACACTATATCTACACCTTTCATTTTGCTAACTCCTCTTCCCTTTTTGTTATTGCAGGTTTGCCTAAGACCACTAAGCTTAGGTCTTCGAAAGGGGATGAAGATGTGCCCCCGTCCGTTGATCCCTCCATTGCTTCCATGGAGTAAAAAAAAGAGGAAAAGAAATCCCTCGGGCTCCATGAGCTTCGAGATGAAGAAATCGAAGAAACGGGTGCTCCGCAAGCCCAAGAGGGGCTCTGGTTCCCGGGCGCTGACCTCCGACTCCCTCCTCCGTCTTAGGAATGAGCCGAAGAATGAAATCTTCGTAACCCACGGGACTACCTATCCCTGGGATTGGGATGCGTCCAAGGGGGAGAATTGTGAGATCGACCCCCCTCAAACTCAAAAAATGCCGTGGATACCCGGGATGAAACTTCTTATGATGCCGGTTCTGCTCCAAAGGACGTGCCCGGCGTAATTGAGATCTCGGGGATGCCCTCCTATACCGAGTCTATGCTTGAGGAGGCCCAAGCGAGGAAGGAGAAATCCAGCAAGGGGTGGGGGGAAGGGTGCGGAAGATCCCCTTCATGCTTTTTTCGACGGTGTAGACTCGTCCACTTTGGAAGACTTCTCTGGTCTAGGTGACCTGGAAGTTCCGAAGAGAGACACTTCCTCTGAGGTTGGCGGGCCGAGCTCGATCCCGATATTAGTCAATCAGTTCCCCACTCCGAGTGTGGACCCTGGCCGTACAAGGTCGATTAACTGACCGTCCCGGAGGATGCCCGGGTCTTGTCCGCTCCTATAAGGGTAGCTAGCTATCTCCGATGCCTAGTGACCAAGGTGGACTAGGCAAAAATGAATGAGGTGAACATGCCATGCCTTTTCAATGAGGCACAACAGGCGCTGAACTGGTAAGGCATCGTTCCCTTCAATCTACCCATAGTTATTTGTGTTTGATGTTTCTTGCATTTTCCTTGCCTTTTGCAGTCCTCGGTTCTTCACCATGAGAGTTTCTTCCGATATCGAGCTGAAGTCAATCAACTAGAGCTCGAGATCAAGGAGCTTGCCTAGAAAAGGGACATGTACAAGCTCCTTAGCGAGCAACAGGAGGGGGTCGCCAAGAACCTCCAAGCCGAGCTGGATGCGGCTAAGAAGAAGCATGCTGACTTAGTGGAAAAGGCAAAAAATTTTGAAGTTAGAAATGAAGGTCTGCTCGCCGAGGCTAACAACAATACTTTGAAGGTCCAGCAGAAGATCGACCAGATGGTAACCCAGTACAAGGCCGATGTTGAAGCAGCCGAGGCCCGCCTGAAGACTACCGCTGAGTATGTGAGGAGGCTTTCCCAATGGGAGACCCTCGAGGAAATACATGCCTGAGGCTTCGACCTATCTGCCGAGATCAAAGAGGCAAAAAGACTTGAGGTCGAGGCCAAGAGGCTAACCGAACCCCGAGGTGAAGATAGCTCTGAGGGCTCTGAAGAATCCGAAGGCCCTGACGGTTCTGATGACGAGTCGAGTTCCGGTGAAGACCAGACGGAGATGCCTTAGGGTTTTTTAATTTTGTTTTTGTATCTTGTACATTTATTTTGTGGAGGCCTTTTTTATTGGCCTTTGTTAAGATATTCTGGAATGTATAAAGTTTTTTCTTTCTTTCGGCAATTTTCTAGTCTATTATCTTCAACATCTTTTTACAATTGTAAGCAATTCTAATGCCTTAGCACATAATCAAACGTAGTAATAAGTCATTTTTCGGAGGTCCGGAAAAGACCTGTCCTTGATGCAACTTTTGCTCGAACTTATTGACGCTTGGAGTGATTGGAAGCTTTCCCCGAGATGCTTATTTAAATATTTTTAGAATATATCTTTTCCAAGGGTAACCTTTGAACAGGTTTGGAATTTTATTGAAAGCCTTATGTTTTGATTACTGGCTTCGGACGTCTCCAAACCGTTTTTAGGGTCGCCGTAGCCTTTTAAGTTTGGGCACTGCCTAATAGGTTTTTTGCCTCCAGGTTTCGATAACCCGAGCCGCCCGAACTTTTCTCGGACGGCAGTCCGCTAGTTGGGGTAGCCCTTTTGGCTCGGATAAGGGTGGCCATTGGGCTCGATAATTCTCGAGTAGGAATAGCCCTTGGGCACTATACTTTTAAGGAACAAAAATGTTTGTTAGCAAGGTAGAAAATTTCTTTAATTTCTGTGTGTAATGTATAAGATTGTAAGCGTGTTAAAGCTCGTATTATGGCTGAGGTGGCCTATGCGAGCACAGTTCATTTAACGATTTGGCCCTTACAAAATAAATCCTATCTACCGAGCTTAGACTGTTCAAGCACAAAGTTTCTTTCTTTGCTAAATATCTTGACCCAAGGGTGATGGCCCCCAGTATTTGAGGTCGATCTGCGAGAGGGCTCAGATACTATTGGTGTGACCATTGGCTCCGATTTAAATTCGGTCTTTGATTCTAAGTTGGCACGATTTACTGTTTCCTCATTAAAAACCTTGCCGGAAAATCCATTTGGGACAAAACCAGTTCAAGAAAAAAAGAGCGCAACGTGTGCTTTTAGACCTAACAACTACATTCTCCTTTGGCTGTTGCCTGCAAGTGTTAGCCCAATTCGTAATGAAAATAAGAAAGTGAATGAGGTTGTGCCTTAGTAGTAGTATCGTTTTAAGTGGGTCACATTCTAGTTGTTTAATAACTATGCACCGTTTTCTGCTTTGAGTTTATATGGCCCTTTACCGGTAATCCCGATGATTCAATATGGACCTTCCCAATTCGATCCTAGCTTCCCTTCATTCGGGTTCCGGGTGTTCTGTGTTACTCTTCTTAATACTAAGTCCCCGATATTGAAGTGTCATAGGTTGGCTCTTTGATTGTAATATCTTTCTATCCGCTGCTTTTGGGCGGCCAGCCGGACTAGAGCGGCCTCGTGCCTCTCATCTAGTATTTATAGGCTCGTGCTCATGGCCTCGTCATTTGATTCTTCGGTTGCATATTGGAACCTTTGGCTCGGCTCTCCCACCTTGACCGGTAGTTGCCCTCGGATCCTAAAGAATCGAGAGCTCTATGCACGAAGGCAGCCAACTTTAGCCTGTTCGAAGGTACTCTGTTCAGAAGAACGTTCGATGGCCCACTCGCCATATTCTTGGGGCCGGCGGACACCGAATATGTTTTAAGGGAAGTTCATGAAGGCACATGCAGAAACCATTCAGGGGCAGAATCTTTGGTTCGTAAGATAATTAGAGCCTGCTATTACTGGATCGACATGGAGAAAGATGCAAAGGACTTTTTATGGATATGTGACGATTGTCAGAGATATGCATCAATGATCTGTCAACTTGGGGAGCTATTACATTTTGTCCTATCATCTTGGCCGTTCATGAAATGGGGAATGGACATCATCGGTCCCCTATCACGGGCACCCGGTAAGGCTCAATTTATACTATTTATGACTGACTATTTCTCTACATGGGTCGAAGCTCAAGCGTTTGAGAAGGTCCGGGAAAAAGAAGTCATCGACTTCATTTGGGACCACATAATATGTCGGTTCGGTATACCGGCCGAGATAGTGTGTGATAAAGGGAAGCAATTCATCGGCAGCAAGGTAAGAATATTTTTCGAGGACCATAAGATCAAAAAGATCCTGTCAACACCCTATCACCCTAGTGGTAACGGACAGGCGGAGCCGATGAACAAAACCATCCTTCAAATCCTTACAAAAAGGTTGACCAATGCCAAAGGAAAATGGAAGGAAATTCTGCCTGAAGTCTTTTGGGCATATCGCACGACCTCAAAATCCAGTACCGGGGCCACTCTGTTTTCGTTGGTCTACAGTGCCGAAGCACTACTTCCTAGTCTTCAAGTAGTCTATATACTTGTTTCTCCTATCCCAAGTTAAACTCGTTGAATTTATATCGGCATGGCCTTCTTCCACTACTGATTTCATGAGTTGTACGACCGTTCCCGAGCTAAATTTATTGTCATCAACCGATGACCCCAAGTGTCTAGAGCATCATCTTCGCTATTTTGATCCTGAGGCACGTGTTGTAAGGTCCATTCCTTGAATCTATGTAGCGTTACTTGTAGTTTATCCAAGTATCTTTGCATTCGTTCCTCTTTCACTTCGAATGTCCCATTGACTTGATTTATCACAGGGAGGGAATCGCATTTAGCTTCGATCACTTTTGGCCCCCAGGCTTTTAGCCAATTCGAGACCTGCAATCATGGCCTCATACTCGACCTCATTGTTAGTCAATTTCACAATTCTAATAGATTGCCTAACTACGTTTCCCCTAGGGGCTTTCAACACGATACCGAGTCCGGACCCCTTTTCGTTCGAGGCATCGTCTGTAAAGAGGGTCCTGATTCCCGATGAAGTCTCCGAGGTTAACAACAATTCCTTTTCGACTTCAGGTATTAAGGCCCGCATGAAGTCGACTAGAAAGTCTGCCAAAATTTGAGATTTAATGGCGGTTCGGGGTCGATATTTGATATCGTACCCGCTCATTTTCACGGCCCATTGACCAATCGTCCCGAGAGATCGGGTTTGTGCATTATGTTTCTCAATAGGTAAGTAGTTACGACACATATGAGATGGCATTGAAAATATGGCTTTAACTTCCTGGAGGCGCTTAGCAAAGAGAGCACCAATTTTTCTAGGTGAGGATACCTTGTTTTGGCCTCGCCTAGTGCCCTACTAACATAATATATAGGAAAGTGCGTACCTTCCTCTTTCCGGACTAAGACTCCACTTACCGCTATCTCGGATAACGCCAAGTATAGGTACAACTACTCGTCTGCCTTCGAAGTATGAAGCAAAGGTGGACTCGAAAGGTACCATTTGAATGAAGCAAAGGTGGACTCGAAAGGTACCGTTTGAGTTATTCCAAAGCTTGTTGGCACTCCGAGGTCCACAAAAAGTTATTCTTCTTTTTCAATAATGATAAGAACCGATGGCTCTTATCGGAGGACCTTGATATGAACCGACCTAGGGCGGCTATGCGCCTGATTAGCCTTTGAACGACATTGACATTGTCCACCACGGTATGTCTTCTATAACTTTGATTTTTTGGGGATTGATCTCGATTCCCTGGTTGAACACTATGAATTCGAGGAACATCCTAGACCGGACCCAAAATGCGTATTTCTCTGGGTTCAGCTTCATATTGTATTTCTTCAGTATGTTGAAGGTTTTCTACAAATGTTCCAAATGGTCCTCTACTCACAGGGACTTAACTAACATGTCGTCAATGTAAACCTCTATTGATTTTCCTATTTGTTCTTTGAACATCCAGTTTACTAGACGTTGGTAAGTGGCATGGGTGTCTTTTAGTTCGAAAAACATTACGTTATAACAATAAGTGCCAAATTCAGTGATGAAGGAAGTTTTTTCTTGATCGCCCGGGTCCATCCGGATTTGGTTGTACCCAGAATAGGCATCGAGAAAACTGAGTATCTCGTGGCCAGCCATCGCATTGATCATGCAATCAATGTTAGGCAAAGGAAAAGAGTCTTTAGGGCATGTATTGCTCAAGTGTTTGTAATCTACGCACATTCTCAATTTATTTCCCTTTTTAGGCACTACTACTACGTTAGCTAACCAATCCGGATATTTAACTTCCCGAATGGAACCTATTTTAAGGATTTTAGATATCTCGTCTTTGATGAATGCATGCTTGACTTCGGACTGAGGCCTCCTCTTCTGTTTAATCGGGTGGAGCTTTAGATCCTCGACCGTTGATTTGGTGGCATCGGAATTATCAGGGCCGATGAACGACCTGAGAACTCCGTAATCATCATCCTTGCCTGGTTTTTGCTTCTCTAGTTTGGTCGGAACCGATGTCAGTGATTGCTATTTAGTTTCTTCCTTCCAAGCCGATTCAGGGTTCTTTGATGTCGAGAGGGAAGAAATCGGGATCACCTCATCAACCGCGAACATTTCTTTTGCGGTCGGCTGTTCTCCATAAACTATTTTGATCCCTCCCCTTGTGGGGAACTTCAATTCCTGGTGCAGTGTCGAGGGTGGGTATTGACCTCATGTTGTGAATCCATGGCCTTCCGAATAAAGCGTTATACCTCATATCCCCCTCGATGACGTAGTACTTCGTTTCCTGAATGGTTCCGGAGGTGTTCAACAGCAGGGTTATCTCCCCTTTAGTAGTTTCACATGCCATGTTGAATCCATTTAAGTCCCAGACCGCGGGTACTATTTGGTCTTGTAGACCCAGCTGCTCTATGACCCTCGATCTGATGATATTGGACGAGCTACCTGGATCAATCAACACACTCTTAACTCAAAATTTATTTATGAGTATATAAATTACCAGTGCATCGTTATGCGGTTGCATGATGTCTTCAACATCTTCATCGTTGAAAGAGATGGTCCCCTCCGGCACGTAATCTAGGGTTCTCTTTTCCCTTGTAATGGACACCTTAGTGCGCTTCAGCATTAGCCCCTATGGGATGTCGACTCCACCTATGATCATGTTGATGATGTGCTGAGGTTCCTCTTGCTCGGATTACATGTTGGAGTCTCTATTCCTGAAGTGATTTTTGGCTCGATCACTCAAAAACTCACGGAGGTGTCTGTTATTGAATAACCGGGCCACTTCTTCTCTTAGTTGTCGGCAGTCTTCGGTCCTGTGGCCGTGGGTGCCATGATCGGACTGCAATGGCTGAGGTCACCTGGTATCTTTGATGCGTCCGATGGCTGACACGATGCCAGCAGCATCGACACTGAAGTTATACTCCGATAACCTCGGTGTATCTCTGGCCCCAATTGGCCTGTCGAAACCATTTTTGCTCATGAATCCTCGATTATTATGACCTCGATAGCTTCTTTTTTCTTTTCTCGCTGGGTTGCGTCCGGATCCACTACCCCTTCGATCTGTGCTATGCGGTTGGTACCAATCTCTGCTCGGTCTTAGTTCACGATCGACGTCTCTTTTAGACCTGTCATTAGTTTTGATGGGATACACGACCCAGAGGGGGCCCCGAGCTGCATCCTCCACTCTGATTTTCGATTGGTACCTGTTATGGACGTTAGCCCAAGTTACTGCCAGGTACTCTATCAAATTCTGTTTCAGTTGCTATGAAGCCAAAGAGCTTTGGGGGTTGAGTCCTTGAGTGAATGCTTGAACAGCCCAATCGTCCGCAACAGGGGGCAGATCCATACTTTCCATTTGAAACCTCGACACGAACTCCCTGAACATTTCGTTATCTCTTTTCTTGACTTTATAGAGGTCTGATTTTCTAGTCTCGACTTTGATGGCCCCGGCATGAGCTTTTACGAAGGTATCTGCAAGCATGGCAAACGAATCAATGGAATTAGGGGGCAGGTTGTGATACCATATCATTGCTCCTTTAGATAGGGTTTCCCCGAACTTTTTCAGGAGAACCGACTTGATTTCGTCATCTTCCAAGTCATTTCCCTTGATGGCACACGTGTAGGAGGTCACGTGTTTATTCAGATCCGTAGTCTAGTTATACTTTGGATATTCGGTCATATGGAACTTCTTTGTGATTGGTTTCGGAGCTGCGCTCGGAAGGAAAGGTTTTTGGACAAACATCTTGGAATCCAAGCCTTTCAATGTTGGAGGTGCTCCTGGGATTTGATCAACCTTGGAGTTATAGGTCTCTATTTTTTTTTTGTTGGCTTTGATTTTCTTTTCTCCTGATTCCACCCGTTTTGTCAGTTCCTCAAGCATTTATATTATCTCGGGGTTAGTCCCGGGTTCAACTTCACCCTGCCTTTCTGTGGCCGGTTCATTTCTGCGAGTTTTTTTCCGGGATGGTTCGGCTCAACTATGCTGGAGGCGCGGTTTTGGTTCTGCAACTGGGCTGTCGATGTCTGTTGAGCCCGTAACATTTCGAAGATCACCCGCAAATTGATCTCATCACCTTCACTGTCCTGTGTACTTCGGGCCACCAATCGGGCTCCCCCGCGCACGCTGTTTTCGGGGTCGGTAGGCAAGTTTGCACCGATAGCTACATGTCAGTTAGCATCGATCGGGTCCACAACTGAAACTCTATTGGGGTCAATAGGGGGCATCTCGTTGCTGGGCAGTACAAAGTTGTTCTCGCCATGGTGGCCAGACTCAGCATCAACACTCAAATGAGCAGATTGAGAGTTCGACATTTGTAATTTGACCTGAAATTAAGATCTCAAAGAATAAGTGTAAAATAGATTGCATTATGAAAATTCGTATCATATTACCACTATTATCCCTAGCCCCATGGTGGGTGCCAAACTGTTTACCCTAAAAAACGGATAATAATTGAATTTATATGTGGTTTTAAAGATATGTGGATTAATTCAATGCGAGTGATTAATAGCGTTAGATTAAACAAATGAAAAACGTAATAGATGACCAAACCAATGATAACGGTGATTCTGAGCTCGGTTAATGGCTCGATGAAGAACCTGCCCTCGATTCCAAGCTTATATTTATGAAGAACTTAAGAACAAGAATAAGAACTTTGAACAACAAAGAGAATTGAAATAAATTGCCTTGATATCCGTGTTACAATGTGTGCTCTGAATAATAAGCTTTCCCTTTTATATAGTATGGGAGTTTTACCCTAAGTACGATTCTAAAAAAAGGTAAAAATTTTCCGTTTCGCTAATCACTGATTTTCTGCCGAGATTCACGCCGTGATATCTGGTTATGCACGAATGGCCCTTTGTTAGTCGTGTGCAACTGTTTGGTAATGCTCTCCGAAGTCTCAATCCTCAAATCGGACCCGGAGGATATGACTCAAGATTTCACCGAGGGCAGGTGTTTTGACCGAGCCCCGATACGAAGGGCTTCTCGCTCTGTCTCTGATCCATTACGGTCACGTTCCTGCTCCATTTAGCTCAAGGGGAAGTCGAGTCTTGCAATTGGCTCGCTTTTACCCGTATACAATTCTCATTATAATATTTCCCACAATTATTTTGAAATTGATGGTTTAAAAGTCATTTTTTTGCTTTTGCAAACTTATTAGATTACGGAGTGCAATTTAGCTTAGCCCAAATGTGTCCGAATAGAATAATTCTTGGGACTTATGGGAGACTACCAATATTTGTTTTGAATATACTTTTTTTTTTTTTTTTTGGCCTTTTAAACACTTCCTCAAAAACTTTTTAAAAGAACATATATAGTCTCAAAAATAAATCAAGACATGTTTTCTTTTATAAAGTTTTTCCAAAATACTACTCAACGAAAGAATTTTTAAAAGTTGCTAATCCGGACGGGACTTTGAATTTGTATATTGTAATTTTTATGCCACTTTCTTACTAAATCGATGGGAGTCTAATTTTTATGCATTGATGTTATAAAAAAGAATTTTGTACAATTAAAGAACTTATAAGATAATAGGCAAGCAATTGCCATCTCACGGAATTGGCCTAATTTGGTCAAATTTGTCCCTGAACTATGCCAATGGAACAAATTCGTTAATAGTTCGGACCAATGTGACTTCCCTGTTATCAAAATAGGCTATATTTGCTTTTATTTTTAAACTAATTTTTGGGTACGTGCAAAGTACGTGTAAGTTACTCTGTTTGTAAGAAAATTATAAATCACGTAAATAAATTATGTGTAATAATAATTGACGTCCAAATAAATTCAACATAAAACTGAAATGAGAAGATGAGTGTCATTACATTGATGTAATAGGTAAATTCAAATATGGTTAGTATCTTCTAAACCTGCAAACATCAACACTACAATTAGTTAACATCGTGATATGTATAGAATTTGTAATTATAAATAATATATTGTATGAGTTAATAACATGTTATGTTGTTGTATTTTTTCTAATATCTCTTTGTGGACAATGTTCTTGATGTATGTGCCCCTTTGTCTTTTCGGTTGCTCTGTCATGACTAAAACTCATTGTTGTTGACGTCGATATACCCTTGATAGTGTAATATATAGTTGTCCATATAAAAAGATATGTTGTGGCAAGTACAATCCAATGTTGCGTATTGTTTGACCATGTGCTTTGTTTATTGTCATTGAAAAATGTAAACGTATTGGAAATTGCTTTTTGATGAATTTAAATGGGTATCCTTCATTTTCTGCCTGCAAAAGTTGAACTCTCAGAATAAACACATGCTTGGAAGTATTTTGTCCCATCATTATTTTTGCATGTATAATGTTGTTGTCAAAATCTCTGCATATCATTCTGTACCATTACATAAACCGTTTGAGGATTCAAATTTCTTAATAACATGATTGGTGCATTTTTCTTCAACACCAACCTGTATACCAATATAAATTAATTATTTGTATGTAATCACGCATGAATAAAAATAAAATAAAGTTATAAAAAGTAGACAAAGGATCTTTCGTCTTATAATTTTCAGAATTCCATGTCTTTAGCTTAGTATTACAGTCTTTTAAACATTTTATAGTCCTTTCATTTTTTCGCCAAACATTATTACGAGAATTTCAATTGGAGTATTAACTCTTTTCACGTAGCATAAATAATTTCAACCACATCTTTTTCTTATATCATTCTTCAACTATTGATGAAAGAAGATCTGCAACAAACCCCTTTTATTTAATATGTATATGTTTTGTTACTGTCTTAAAGTACATATAGTGGTATTAAAAATCAGAAAGTATCAAATTTAAAGTTCATTAAGGGAAACTGGAGAAAGTTAAAACTAATGATGAAATTTAAATAATAGTTAAAAAGCTTAAATAATTTTGGCAAATGTAGTCCATTAATTTTATTTAAGAAACTGTTTGAAATGTAAGAAATCACTGAGCGCAAATGACGATTCGAACCAAAAGAGAGAGCACGACAGTTGAATTTGTACAAAAATTCCAAAAACCAGTGTGACCACGTACCTATGCGGTGGAAGTCCATCTGGTGTTAAAGTATGTAGGTACCTTTTCTGGTAATAGTTGTTTGTATCATCTTCCGTAGAGTTAAAACTAATAAACGTCTTATTTTCATCAAGAAATTTGGAAATTAACATCTCATTTAGTTGATCGACATATTCATTTCTGCTTGCTAAAATAGCCCTTTCTGTCATGTATCTGGAGCAATTTGCATTTTCATCTTATGACGAAAATATATCACGACCCAAAATCCAAATCGTCGTGATGACAGCTAACCCAACCCACTAGGTAGGCCAATTAATAAAATAATATAACATAATAACACTGATGTGAATCAAAGATGAGATAACTGAATTTTATACAACTCCCCAAGGACTGGTAGTACAAATCATGAGCTTTTAAGATATAGAGTTTACAAAGCTGGTTTACAATAAAATATACCATCTGTTCGAAATGTACATGAACAGATCTGAAACATTAAAGCTACCAAGATCAAGAGGCAGCTATGACAGGAGCGCTGGTATATCTTCAAATCCAGCTCCCGCCGTACGCAACAACATCAACATCCAACATCTGCACGCAAGGTGTAGAAGTGTAATATGAGTACAACCGACCCCATGCACTCAATAAGTAACAAACCTAACCTTAGGTTGAAAGTAGTGACGAGTTGGGACAAGGATCAGAGTTCAACTCCAATAATCAGCAACCGTCATAACAATAATAATAAAATGGTATATGAAAATAACTCAGAGGTAAGATGCTCAACTTGTTCACAATTACGGAAATATAGGTATGCTTTTCAAGTATAACGGTAAATTCCATATCTTTCACCGAAAACACCAAAACTATATGAATAAGTTTGAAAACGGTGAATTTTTCCCAAAAACCTTTCAACAATAAACAAGATGTTTCTTTTTCAGATAGTATGAGGAAAGTACATCTCTATGCCTACATGTCATTAAACAGGTGAAATCATGAATGTCACCAAAATCGGGTAGCATGAGGAAATGCATCTTTATGCCTGTATCTCAAGTACGCATGTCAAATGCAATGCATCTCAACGATGAAGTCATGTATTCACGCTCTCAAAGTACTCAATCTCAGAGTCTCGTATTCTTTCTCATCATGCTCAATACTCAGCACACTCAGTCACTCAGTACTGTACAGGGCAGATCCAGCACACATGCAAATACACCAAGGTAGATCCAGCCCAAAGATGCAAATAAACCAGGGCAGATCCAGCACAAAGATGCAACAGGGCAGATCTAACCCAATGCAAATGAACCGAAAATGCAAATAAATCAGGGCAAATCCAGCCCAATGCAAATGAACCAGGGCAAATCCAGCATAATGCAAATGATTGCTAGCAATTGCATCCACTGTGGGTGTGCAGACTCCGGAGAGGCCGATCCAGCCCAAGTGCTATAATAAGCCAAATCCTGACATGAATCAATAAAGCCTGCTGCGGCGTGCAGCTTGATCCCATAAATGTCACTCATAATAGGCCCTCAGCCTCATTCAGTCATTAATCTCTCTGGTCTCTCGGGCTCACAACACTCATGCTAAGCAGCCCTAATCAATGATACAAGATGTGACAATATATGATAACAAAGACTGAGATATGATATGAAATGATGAATGCGACTGAATACATAACTGCAATTATGCAGTAACTCAACAATAAAAGAACGATCACTGTGGGTCCCAATAGTACAAGTATATAGCCTAAACATGATTTCTAGCATAATTTACAGCTCAAGTGCTCTAACGCCTAGAGTACATTAAAAATGTTCAGATAAGATAGCTACACAGTTCCATGGAATTGACTAAATTACACTCACACGGTGCACGCCCACACGCCCATCATCTAGCATGTGCGTCACCTCATCATCAATCACATAACATGTAATTCGGGGTTTCATACCCTCAGCACCAAGTTTAGAAGTGTTATTTACCTCGAACAAGCCAAGTCCAATACCGAGCAAGCCAAAAGATGCTCCGAAAATACCATCACGCGCGTACCGTCCTCCGAATAGCTCGAAACTAGCCAAAAGCAACTCAAATACATCAAATAATGTCAAAGGAAACAAACCCAATCGATAAAGGCCGAATCTTTACTCTAAAGTCCAAAATCAACCAAAAAGTCCAACCCAGGCCTGCGCTTCGGAACTCGACAAAACTTATAAAATCCGACAACACATATAATTACGAGTCCAACCATACTAGTTTCAATCAAATCCGACTCCGAATCGATATCCAAAACTCAAAATTTCACTCTATAAAACTTTAGAGAAAACCCCCCAATTTTCTCTTTAATTCATAATCCAATTACAAAAAACGAAGATAGATTCATGATATAAAATCAAAAATGAGTAGAGAACACTTACCCCAATCCACAGGGTGAAAATTACTTCAAAAATCGTCTCAATCCAAGCTCCATAGCTCCAATTAAGATAAAATAGCCAAAACCCCCGAAATAGAGTACTTATAATTCTGCCCAGGCATTCCTCTGATGCCAACGCGAAAAATCCATCGCGTTCGTGATAAACAAAAGTAATCTGCCACCAAAGTACTCTACACGTTCGGGGCATATACCTCGCGAATGCTATTCACAACAGCTCCACCTTACGCGGTCGCGTAAGATACTTCGCGAACGCGAAGGTATACTCCCTAGTCCTAGCTTCTCTTCTCGGCCCTACACGAACACAGTCATAAAGGCGTGAACGCGATGCCCAGACCTCACAAAGGTGCGCGAACGCGATGCCACTGGCGCTAATGCGATGAAGGAAAAAGGCCAGCTCCTCCGATACATTACGCCATCGCGTTCCAATCTTCGCGATCGCGAAGAAGGTTTGAAACACTAGCAAACAGCAGCTACCAACAGTTCCAATTGAAGGAAAATGATCTGAATACCATCCGAAACACGCCCGAGCCCCTCGAGTTCTCATCCGAACATTCCAACAAGTCCCACATCATAACACGGATTTACTCGAGCCTCAGCTCACGCATAACAACATTGAAACGACGAATCGAACTTAATGAACTTGAACTTTTCAACTTTCACAACTCGTGCCAAAATATATCAAATCAACCCGAAATGAACTCAAATTTTGCACACAAATCCCAAATGACCTAAATAAGCTATTTCAATTCCCGGAACGACAATCCGTATCCAATATCATCAAAGTCAATTCTCGGTCAAACTTATGAACTTTCCAATCCTTCAAATTTTCAACTTTCGCCAATTAGCGCCGAGGCCTTTTAGAAATATCCAAATACAAATTCGGGTATACGCCCAACTCCAAAATCACCATCCGGACCTAATGGAACTATCCAACTCCATTTCGGGGTCAAATTCACAAAAGTCAAACTTAATCAACTCTTCCAACTTAAAGCTTTATATCATGAAATTCATTCTTCCAAATCGATTATGAATATCCTGAAAACCAAAACCAACGATTCACACAAGCCATAATACATCATATGGAGCTACTCATGCCCTCAAACTACCAAACAAAGTGCAAATACTCAAAACGACCGATCGAATCGTTACAAAATATATCTCTTTGCTAAGCAACCTTCAGCAATACTATTACCAATATGTTCGGCAACTAATTCTTTTGGAAGTTGTACCAAATCATTTCTTATTGTTGGTTCCTCCCCACAGATACATATTCTTCTGTGATTTCATACGGTTATGCCTGCGTTTCAATTAGTTAGTACATAGTAATAGCTAAAGTTAGTAATAATTTCTTATCGAATCCGAAACATATCGTACCGATTCCGTAGAGCTATTGCTTTTTCGGACGTTGGATTTATCATTCATTATACGACTAAATGTGTAGTAGATATTACGAAATTGCCTACACAATTTTAAAAGTAAAAACGTTATGTATAATTTAAAAGACAAACAATTTATCGTAACTGCAAAAGATTTGGACATACTCCTTCGATATGTTCTGCACTTAACGTCATATAGCACTACAATAGGTTTTTCAAACATCATATTTTGAAGTATATCACTATTCTTTTCTACTATTTCTTTCCATAAATAGTTTTACGATTATACCTGTGTTTTATAATTAAATATTATATTAACTACATTTAATGCATTTTATCAATTAATACTACGATAGTTAATGTATGATAATAAATGAATAAGTTAACTAACTTCAACTTACCTTTCGTTCATCAGCATTATTTTTCTTCGTTTCATGTTCTCATCTCCGATGGAGGCATTAACATTCACTAAGATACCAAGTGCGTCTGCAAAAGAATATTAATAGAGAGTACATGTAACTTACTACTAAGAATTACTAAGCAAATGTGAGTAGAATATTATTCATAATGTAAGATTAATCAATGAAATCTAAAGAAATTACCAAATATTATTCCATGCCGCATTGGACTGCTCTTCGAACGAAACGAAACTGTTTGAAAAGCTAACGGTGGAAAATCGGTTGCCGCATTTCTTGACTATAGTATTATTATTGAACACAATCTCAAATTCTTTGTGGATTGATTGAAAATTAGGTTTACGATCATTTATGCGGCCGTTAATGACGTAATAGATGTTGCCTTGTTCTAAATGTTCCTTCCACATACTCACTTGATCGGTAAATAGTATAGCCTGCATTTTTGTTCCCTGTAAAGTTTTATCATAATATAATATTGTGATTGAATATAGTACGGAAATTATCTGATATTAATACAAAGATAAAAATATTATTATCTCCTCATCTACAAATGTCAGAGTCCATCGAAGGCCTTGATTTGTTGTATTTTTAAATTTTTTAACTACTCCACATTGAATAAGTAGGTCTTTTGTCACCCGCTGAGAATAAGAGTTTCTCAAACTGTTGAGTAGCACACATTCATTCTCAAATACAATTTCGATCGCTATTACGAGTACCTGACGTCAAGTGAAAACAAGGGGTTTAATATCAAAAGGGCTCTAAGTCATAGAAGTCTAATAAATTACATTATAACAAGAAGATTATATAAAAACTATTTATGACATCGATAAGAAGAATTATTTGCTTAAACAATAAAAATTGTCAAAACTTTGGGTAGATTCAACGACACCAATTGCCAAGGGTTATTATTTAAAAACACAATTTCAAAATTGTGATATGTATAATATTATCAATTAAAAGAGGTAATCAAATTTATTTTTTTCTGAGAAAATATGAGCAACTTGAGTTGGCATAACAATTTGTAATTAAATTATATCAACCATAGAGTGATAAAAATATTAAATTAATAAAATATTAATTTGATATGAGTTAGAATACCTAACAAATTGTACGTGATGAATGCAACGATCCAAACAACCTGTACAACATTCGTAAATGAGTCAATTTTAAACCATGATCATACACGAGACATAAACCAATGATGATATATGAGACATTATAAACATTATAAACAAAAATCACAATTGAAAACTTTCGATTTAGTTATATATCAATTATCAATTATCAAATAACAGTTCTAACATCAAAAGCAAAAATTCACCAAAAACAAAAACCAACAAGAAGAAAGAAGAAATAAACTAAATATACATTAGAAGGAGAAGATTTGAGGAACAATCATGTAGCTATTTGTGACGGCAAATTGGAATAGACCACAAGGGAAAATTTTAAAAGATTGATTAGTTTGATGCAATCATTCAACTAAGAGTGATAATGCACGAACAACCATTATTAAATAACTTCAAGAATATAGTACAAGATAGAAATGTACCGCAAGTGACAAGCAAATTTGCTATGTAATGTCAGTTTATGACAAAAAATGAAGAATAATAGCTTGACTATAGATATCTTTCTTTGACAAAAATAAGCCAAAAGCCAAGGGCTCTATATCTTTCTTTGTTAGTAAATCTTGACTTTTTTTTTGGTCTCTTAGTTAGTATTTTATTTTTTTCACCGTCACTTAAAACAACATTTCCTTTTCAAAATCCTTGCTCCCATTAGAATCCCAAAGCCAAAGTTGATTAAATCGATTAGCTTGGCACCTGCAGCCTCCAAATTCTGGATCCGCCTCTATCCCCACATGTCCCACAATTAAGTTATAGTAATTTTTAAAAAAAAATTAAGGGCAAATATGCACCTTTCAGATAGTTAAGGGGTGAAGTTGATTTTTCCCCGACTCCCACCACAAGTTAACCTTTCGGATGGTTATAACTTATAAATAAAACTTTCATAATAAATATTAATTATTAATTTGATATAAATGATAACTAATCTGTAATCATAAGTTAAACTTAACTATTACTGTCAATTAAAAGAAAGAAGAAGAAAACGAAGGAAGAAAAATGAAACACAAAAGAAACACAAGGGGGTGAAGGTGCATACACGTACAAACCACAGCCATTCAGTTAAAGAGTAAAGCCAAATGCAATCTCCAAGTCATCAACAATCTCATCCACTTCTGTCACTTTGCCTGCACTTACAGTAAACACTTCTATACTTCCATTCACCCTTTTTCTAACTTCTTCTTCTTCTTCTTCTTCTTCTTCTTCTTCTATCTCTGCATTTTCACCCCAACAAACCAACCCCATCTCCCAGTTTACGCAGGTGGCATTCAAGAAACAAGAATTCTCATATTTGGTGGGAAATCAGTGGTTTTTTTTTACCTTCAATAGCACTAGTAAGTTTCACATTTTACTTCACTTTTGTTTCACAAATGCTGATAGATATGTATTTGCAGACTATAGTCCTTTTTTCTTTAATGGGACAATTTTTTTAAAGCTTAAATGAGTAAAGCAAGGACGCACTTTGATTTTCTTTCCCCTAGCAAACTATAATTTTAGCTGCATGTTAATCGAATTTGAATATTCGAAGGTTAACTAAGTTAGTTTAACTAGTCTGAGAGATTTAATGATATATATCAAAGTAATTTAATTTGTATGACTTATCAAGCTATCTGATCATTAATTTTAAAGGTTTAAGGTGTGGATCATGTTTCTTTTCTTTTAGTCGCTTTGCGTCCTTTTAGCATATTTCCTTGAGCCGAGGGACTATCAGAAACAATCTGTCAACCTGTAGGTATAAGGTTTGCGTACACATTACCCTCCCCAGACCCCGCTTGTGGGATTTCACTGGGTTTGTTGTTGTTGTTGTTGTTGTTGTTGCTGCGTCCTTTTAGCGTAGTAATCTGAATAGGCACAAGACTGAGAAGGTAGTTTGATTTAGCAATGCATATGAAGCTTCAGTGGTAAGAAAACATCCCATTATAGATTAAATTTGGCTTAAGTAATGTATTTGAATTCTCGAATCGTTTAGTGAATTGATTTGCTATGTATTAGAAACATTTTTCGCGGTTTTGAAATGGAAGTACGTAGTAGGGATGAAGAAAATTGTTTCCCCCCATCTTCTCGTCTTTTTTCCATTTTAAAGTAACCAAATTCTCTTGGATTGAAACAGATGAATGCATGCCTGATGGAGTAATCTTTCTATGAGAAAGGACAGTTGAAGATCTTCAAATAAACCTTTTGCATCTTAGAATCCGTTGAACTATCAATAAGTTTCAGCTATGCATCTATTTTCTTACAAGTTCTGAAGCAGATCAGCAGCCGGGACATTGAAGAATATCCAAAAAAGCATTTGGGGAATTGGCCTTATTCTATCTCTTTTCGTTCCATTTGAACAAAGGAAGGATCTCGAAGAATCGATCTTTCTTTTCGTTATTATTCTTTCATCTCCTGTGAAGATAGAAACCGATGTGATCTATATTCTTACTAATTATAGGATCTCAGTGACTCTTTACACATAATCTTTTCCTTTCTCCTGAACCTCACCAGAACATGTGTGGAACATTGTCTTCCATAAATTGTAGAACAGTTTTACCAGAACAAGCATAGATACAGGAAAAGCAATGAGTCAATTTTCATTTACTTCTCCTTCGAGCTCTAATTTCACTCTCTTCTATCATTCTCAGAACCACAATCCTTCAAAGTTTCATTTTTCCGTCCCCTTCAGAACATCCCAACCATCGTCTTCACATCCTCTTTTACCTCCCTTTTGTTCCCATGAGTCATCTTCCTCATCACCCCTTCTTGAAGAGAATCCAGAAACATCAAGATCTTCTTCTAAGTTTGATAGCCAAGATAGACGTTACACTGATGAAGTTGCTGATGAGATCAGCACTACAAAGAAGTCTTTGGAAGAGTTACTTGTGGTTCGTAGGCCGGTGAAGGACCCTTATGGGGAAGTTGGTGATGAAAAAGGGGAAGAGATGCGTAACTTTGAGAATTCTCAAGACAGAAATGATCTCTTGGAAGAGCAGTCATCTTCCTCGTCATTTCCACTTGATGATGGACTTAGGAAATTTGCAAAGAAGATGCCAATTTTTGAGCCAAACAGGCTGGAATCAGGTTCTGGAGAGAAGCCACTTAAAGTCAATTTAGACTTAGCTCTATATAGGGCAAAGATTTTGGCTCGAAAGTATCAGTACGCAGATGCAGAGAAAATTTTGCAACAGGTAGCATTCGTTGATCCCAAAAAAAAAAAAAATTACCTTTCCTTGTTCTTTTCTCTTGATATCCAGAGGACACTTCATATTTTGTTAATAGTGTTACTGATTTCTGGATCTTTTATGCATGGAGTGTATCGATGTCTGGCCAGAAGATGGGAGACCATATGTTGCTTTGGGAAAGATTTTGAGTAAGCAATCAAAATTAAATGAAGCCAGAACTGTTTACGAAAAAGGCTGTCAGGCAACACAAGGAGAAAATCCTTACATTTGGCAGGTTAGTGTTATAACAGTGTTATGAGTGTATTTAGTCTTCTCCTATACTTCCATATTATACGTTAATCTTGAGCTAGAATAGGATTCTGTTGTAAGTTAAAAGTTTCTCTACTAGCATACTGTAATGCATAATTTGATTTTCAAGTCCGTCGAATATGTTGTTTAAGCACATCGTTTTTACTTGTGTTTGATAGCAGATTTAGTACTAATGATTTGCAACTTAAACAAATATCATATTCCTTGATGGAGTAAAGATCATTTATAGTATATTATGATCAGTTTCTTAGTGATCTTTAACTTTGTACATTAAAGAAATTTGGGCATGTGGAACAGCTGATTCATATACAAACTTGACAATGTTATGCAATTATTCACCTTGCAACAGGCAAAATCATGCCCATTGGCGGGGCGACTCATTAGCAAGGGGAGTCAAGTGACACCCCTTCGTCAAAAAATTACACTGCGTAGATAGGTTAAATTTTTTTATTTTTTTATGTATATATACTATATGTAGACTCCCCTTGATTTCTTCGCATGCTTACTTATTTATATTTTGACTTCCTTTAGTGAAAATTCTAGCTCCGCTACTGATCACGTCTAAGGTCGTTTGGTAATGCTTCTCTTAGTAAAGTTCAAAATTTCAAATATCGAAGAAGAGAATTTTCATCAGAAATCCTTGATTGTCTCCTAAGTCTTAACATGGATCAGTTGATTGGTCCTTGAGTCTGTTAGGTATTCTTAGTGGATAGAAAGAATTAATTTAAAGAGGATTCAAGGTCCGATTATCCTTTGCAAATGATGTGCCTACATTGAAAACAATATGACCTACTACATGTCTTCTTGCAACTTAAAGTTCACCAAACTTACTCCTTTGGACTAGTGCTGGGCTATTCTGGAAAATAGGATGGGTAATATACGGAGAGCTAGAGAACTATTCGATGCTGCCACAGTTGCTGACAAGAAGCATATTGCAGCCTGGCATGGATGGGCAGTTTTAGAGCTGAAGCAAGGGAATATAAAAAAGGCAAGAAATCTTCTTGGCAAAGGCCTCAAATTTTGTGGAGGTAACGAGTACGTATACCAAACTCTTGCACTCCTTGAAGCTAAAGCAAAACGATATGAAAGAGCCCGCTATTTGTTCAAACAGGCAACAAAGTGTAACCGAAAAAGTTGTGCTAGTTGGCTGGTAAGAGTTATCCAAAAACTTTGATCCGTCTTGGCTATTTTTCAATGGTTCATACACGTCTTTATGGATTCCTGATAGTGGTTCTGTACTCTCTTGCGTAGGCATGGGCTCAACTAGAGGCTCAGTTAGAGAATAACCGTGCTGCTAGGCAGCTATTCGAGGTTTGTATTTTCCGAAGTTGATTCTTTGCTATCATCATTGAGCATTTCCTATTTATTTTATGCCTTTTTTTATTTAATTTCACTTTATTTATTTTTCTTTTATTTTTTATACACCTGACAAAGCAGAAAGCAGTTCAGGCAAGTCCAAAAAATCGGTTTGCGTGGCATGTGTGGGGAGTTTTTGAAGCTAATCTTGAAAACATTGACCAAGGAAGGAAACTTCTGACAATAGGGCATATGGTAAATCCTAGAGATCCTGTTCTTCTCCAGTCACTTGCTTTGATAGAATACAAGCACTCCAGTGCAAACCTCGCACGAGTTTTATTCCGGAGGGCATCTGAAATGGATCCAAGGCATCAACCAGTTTGGATTGTAAGTCTTTTCTTTTAAATTTTAAATTTTTTCTACAGAAGTTAGAAGTAATCCTGCATTTTGTTTCTTTTTCGAATGTTCTTAATTTTCAACCAAATAATCGACTGACCTCCTTTACAACCTTTGTCAAATGAAAGACTCGCTAAAAGAAAGCAAGCGCTTAACATGGTATATAGAAGATGAAAGCCTTAAAGAGATTACTACAATTGATGAAGCCGACAGAGCTTTTCTATTTGTTTCCATGCAACAGTCTAAGATAGTAAAACTTGTAACTTTGACAACCAAGAAAAAGGAATAATGAACAATTCAATACCTATCCTATGCATTTGTATCAGACACTAGTATCAGAAAATAAAGGGAGTTTCCTGGAGTGAGTAATCAAAGCAAAGTAAGGTGGAACATCTGCCTTTTTTCTCTTTCCTTTTTCCCCTTTCCGATGGGTCCAAATTCATATTTTATTTTCCCGTTTTTCTAAGTGCGGGAGAAGTTTACTTCCTCCACAATTATTCATTGTCATGAACATGAATGTTTTCACCAAATGCTGATTAAAGTTGGTAATGATTTAGGCTTGGGGTTGGATGGAGTGGAAAGAGGGAAACATTTCCACTGCTAGGGAACTATACCAGAGAGCTCTGTCGATCAATTCAACAACTGAAAGTGCTGCACGCTGTCTTCAGGTAATGTTAATCTCAAACTGACAGAGTAATTCTAGTTTGCTTTTCCTAAAACTCGTAGTTCTGGCGTGCATCTTAAACTGTGGAGGGTGTGTTTCCCGTAGGAAATGTACTGAGAGTTGTTTACTAATTTGATGTGCTTTGCAGGCTTGGGGTGTTTTAGAGCAAAGAGCTGGAAATCTATCAGCTGCTCGAAGATTATTTAGATCTTCTCTGAACATAAACTCTCAGAGCTATATAACATGGATGACATGGGCAAATTTGGAGGAAGATCAAGGTAACTCCGTGCGTGCAGAGGAAATTCGTAACCTGTACTTTCAGCAGGTAAATGAGTATTCCCCATTAATACAAGCGATTTCTTTCAACGAGCACATTTTTAGCAGTGTTCTCAATATTCATTATTTCTGCTTAATCCAACCAATAGATGTCTATGTTTACACTTTGACAATGGTTGTGGTGTTGATCACCTATCTTAGAAGTAATAAATGGTGTTTAAGCTTCAGAAATAGAGTCATAACAAGAACCAATGAAGCTAGATAAGTTCAGTGAAGACTGAGATATGATCTCTTTTTCCCTGTGTAACAGCGTACTGAAGTTGTCGATGATGAGTCATGGATTATGGGTTTCTTAGATGTCATTGATCCAGCGATTGATAGCATAAAGAGGCTCTTGAATTTGGATCGGAACTCTTATTACAAGGTAAAAGAGTCTTCTAATACTACTGCTGGAGATGACACTGATGGGAGCACAGAAGAATCAACAGGCTCCTCCTCGACTAACATCAGCATAGAAGAATCAACCCGTACCTCCTCGTCTAACATCAGTACAGAAGAATCAGCCGGTTCTTCCTCGTCTAACATCAAGGACAATAGCATAGATACAGGAAGCGGCTTTGATTTAGATGATTTTATCCGTGAAATGCTGTCTTTGGACCCTTCAAAACTGGAAGTTCAGCTTACAACATCTCTGAAGGACCCTCCAAAGACTATCAGAACTGCTAGTGGGGTGTGGCGGCCAACGAGAAAAACTACCAAAACATCACAAAACCTTTGATTTTATGAAGTGTAGTTGTTCAAATGTATCTTCTTTATCTCATAATTGGAATTGCTACATTCATTAGAGTGGTCTAATGAGAAGTCCTGGACCACATTTGTAAATTAGTCAGGAAAATTGAGAAGAATTGTATAATTTGATCGAGAGAAATGCAGTTCAAATTACCTAGAAATAATCTACACATAATATGAGAAGCATTGTATAATATGTTTTGTCAGAAATGCTGTTCTTAATACAATAATATGCAGTCAAATCTTTCTATAACAACCTTGTTTGTTCCAATATTTTTTGATTGCTACAGTGAAGTGCTGTTATAGATGATGTATATCATAACATAACATAAAAATTGATTCCGGGAAAAAGTTGACTTTTATAGTTACTGACTGTTATATAGAGATACTGTTATAAACATGTCTGACTATACCTAGCAATATCATTTACACTTATTATCTTCTTTGACAATTTGTATAATGTGTTTCTTGAAACTAGACCCAAATAGAGGAATAAAACAAATGATATGCGTAGAGGGACCATCCCTTTGTTATAGCATGTTCCTTAGATCACAATATTATTAGCTCTTTAATTGGGATACTATTACAGTATTAAATGGCGAATATATAAAGAGATTAATTATTACACAATAATTTTTTGATTGTTAATTATTTATACAAATTTTTTTTACCATATAATTAAGACTTTCGAGGAAACAAGGAGGAGAAGAGAGAGGAAAGAATAATTTAATTTGTCCCATCGTTCAAAGTAGAAAAAAATTTAACAAATTATTGAAAAAATGGTAGTAACATTATTTTAAATCCAAAGGATATGGGTAGATATCACATAAAGGAAGAAAACTTTTTGAAGCCACAAATTTCACTCTCAATTTGTGCAATAGGATTGATGTTTCTTTCAATTTTATAACATTGTTCCTTTTGAAGTCCTTACAAAATATTATTGGGACCAAAGGTGAAGAAATACATTCTTTTAATGAGGTAATAAGGTTAGATATGGACAAAGGATTTCTAGTCGTTGGCTGTCCAATGGCAGGGAGTCTCAGTGACAAGGTGGCAATTTTTTATGGATAGCAATAACTGTGACCTGACCAATTTATATGGACCTTTAAAATATAACAGAAGAAAAATAAGAAAAGAAACATAAAATAACAAAAACAACTCTTTGACGACAAAAGAAAAAGAATTTTTCTTTATTGGTCACATAAAACTATAAATGTGAATTATCATTTAATAACGTACAAATTAAACTTATAGAAAAATTGTGCTTGTATCAAATGTTCCGTTTGTACATGCATGAAATAACATTTTATCTTTGAATGATAATCGTATTTCACTTTCTAGAGTCAAACAAGAAGATTCTGAATTAAATTTCATACGACATATCAATATTTTTTTTATGTATAATTAATATTTCGAAAAAAATAAAAATAAAATCTTTATTTTTTCAACATTGTTTCTCAAATCTCCAAGTTTTATTTTAAAAAGTCAGAGTTCTTAATGTTAGATGTCACTCTAAAAATTTGTCTCATAGACATTCAAAACAAAATTAAAAGGTCTCTTCACATGATTTAGCATATAATTCAGCTAAAATAAAACAGAAGTATAATAATACTAATTTCTAAAAATAGAGACTACCTTGAGTAAATTAAGGTTTTAATGTATATACAGTAACAAGAACTTTTACGCTATCAATACAATTTGTCTTGTCCGGATAGGTTATTTGCCTTATTTTTCATGTTACTAATTTTATTTGTTAAAGACAATTACTAGCAGTTATCTTTTAAGTGATAGTATAAAGTTGTTTACCCTTTTGGTGCTTAGAAGTTAAACTCATTACAACAACAACAACAACAACAAACACAATATAATCCTACAACTTGGGAGAATAATGTGTATGCAAACCTTATCCCTACTTTGAGAAGATAGATAAATTATTTCTGATAGACCTCGGTTCAAAAAGTTAAACTCAAAAAAATATACGCATCTAAATTAGTCGGACCAATAGATTCCGAATACTTAGAAAAAACAAAAGGTCTAGCATTTAAGGAAAAGAACATGCAAGTAGGCAACCACAGCCATACAATGAGTGAGAGGCTATCTATCTAGTTATCATCCATAATCTCATCCATTTTCTTCCCTCCATCCATTTTGTCCTACTCATCCCCTTATACCTTCCATATTTCTTAAACTTCCATACCAAATACCACATTCTTCTGCTGCATTTCTAAAAAGAACAATGGCTTCGGCTGCTCTCTCAGTAGCCAACTCTTCTCTCCAGGTCCTTCTTTCACTCACTCTATAATTAATATTGTCCTTTTTTCTTGTTATTGTCTGCCGGTAACAGCTTCTCTACCTTCACAAAGGAGGGGGTAAGGTGTGCGTATACTGTACTCTCCCGAGACACCACTTTGTGGGATTACGCTGGTTTTTTTTTGTTGTTGTTGTTGTTTCTTGTTAAATTTTTTGTTGAGTTCTTGTTTATTGCATTGATGAACAGGTCAGCAACAAAGGATTCTCTGAATTCTCAGGGCTGCGTACCTCATCAGCTATTCCATTTGGAAGAAAAACTAATGAAGACTTGCTCTCTGTTGTTGCTTTCCAAACCTCTGTTGTGAGTACTATTATTGCATTTTTATCTCTGAATGATTGAGTTTATTAACTTATTCAAGCATAAAGATATCAGATCAATTATTAGATAAGTACAAGTATTTATGACAAGCATTAATTGGTAACTTGATAAATATGGTAACTAATCTGCTATCACACGTTAAACTATACTGATAGTGTAACACAATGTATATTACTTAAATCCAATAATAACATTGTATAACATCTAAATTGTACTCTTAAAGAGAATTTAACATCCAATAATAAGAACAGACACTACTCTTAAAGAGAATTTAAACCACATAAATTAATATAACATTGTATAACATCTAAATTGTACTTCCACAATTTTGGTCGTTGTATAACAAGATATTTGCTTGTCATTGCCCCCTTCTTTTATCTTTCATGAACCGAGGGTCTTCCGAAAACAACCTCTCTACCTTCTAAAGGTAGGGGTAAGATATGCGTACACACTACGCTCCCCAGACCCCCTATTGTGTAATAAGTGATTTCTTGTGATAATTACATGGAACTGGATTTATAAACTGTAGATTGGAGGAGGGAACAACAAGAGGGGAGTAGTGGAGGCCAAGTTGAAAGTGGCCATCAATGGATTTGGAAGAATTGGAAGGAATTTCTTGAGGTGTTGGCATGGTAGGAAAGACTCTCCCCTTGATGTCATTGCCATCAATGACACTGGTGGTGTCAAGCAAGCCTCTCACCTTCTCAAATATGACTCCACCCTTGGCATCTTTGATGCTGACGTCAAGCCCGTCGGCACTGACGGCATCTCCGTCGACGGAAAAGTCATCCAAGTCGTCTCCGACCGCAACCCCGTCAACCTCCCCTGGGGGTAAGTTCTTTCATACTAACATGTAATGAAAGGATTTAGGTTGTATACATTCATATATATTGTAAGGAAATTTATATCTTAACGGTAACTTAACCGGCAATAGTAAGTTAGTTATCCTATTTTCTAGAGTTAAAAAAATTTACCTTACTATTTGTTGTCATCTATAATTGGTTTCTAAGTATGGATAGTGTAAAAGATTCATTATACTTTCAATGTACAAATTATCACAAAATAGCAATCCATTTGTTCTTAGTGTGATTAATGCAATATGTGTGGTCCAAGCACAACTTGGACGAGCATTGCAAGTGATTGTCATTATGCTGAAAACAAAAAACAAAATATGAAACAGTAGTTCTAAGTTTTAACATTGTCCAACAGTGAGTAGCTAGTAATGAATCATGATAACATGCTTAAGTTAGCTCATGTATTGTCTATTATAATACTAGTCAACCTCTAACAGCTACTAATGGGCAGCTCGGTGCACTAAGCTCCCGCTATGCGCGGGGTCCGGGAAAGAGCCGGACCACAAGGGTCTATTGTACGCAGCCTTACCCTCCATTTCTGCAAGATGTTGTTTCCACAACCCGTGACCTCCTGGTCACATGGCAGCAACTTACCAGTTACGCCAAGGCTCCCCTTCAACCTCTAACAGCTACTAATGTTCAAAATGTTTGTGTAATGTGTTCAGAGATCTTGGGATTGACTTGGTGATAGAAGGTACCGGAGTGTTTGTCGACAGAGATGGTGCCGGAAAACACATCCAGGCCGGAGCCAAGAAGGTGCTCATCACCGCTCCCGGAAAAGGTGACATACCCACATATGTTGTTGGTGTCAATGCTGATCTCTACAACCCTGATGAACCAATCATCAGCAATGCCTCTTGCACCACCAACTGCCTTGCTCCTTTTGTCAAGGTTCTTGACCAAAAATTCGGTAATAGACCTTTCTCTAGTTATACACGAGCATTACTGTTCTTTACTGTCTGTGCATATAACTTAAATTCATAAACTAATATTTTTCCTTTCATAGGCATTATCAAGGGAACCATGACAACTACTCACTCTTACACTGGTGACCAAAGGCTTCTTGATGCGAGCCACAGGGACCTTAGACGTGCACGAGCTGCAGCCCTCAACATAGTTCCAACCTCAACTGGTGCTGCAAAGGCCGTGGCCCTTGTCCTCCCAAGCCTTAAGGGGAAGCTCAACGGCATTGCCCTCCGTGTGCCAACCCCTAACGTCTCGGTCGTGGACCTTGTCGTTCAAGTCACCAAGAAGACATTTGCTGAGGAAGTGAATGCTGCATTTAGGGAGGCTGCTGACAAGGAGCTCAAAGGCATTCTCGATGTCTGCGATGAACCACTCGTGTCAGTCGACTTCCGGTGCAGTGATGTGTCATCAACTGTTGATGCTTCACTTACTATGGTCATGGGAGATGACATGGTTAAGGTTATTGCTTGGTATGACAATGAATGGGGTTACTCACAGAGGGTGGTGGATCTTGCAGACATTGTTGCAAACCAGTGGAAATGAAATATGAAATAAGTACTGCTAAATAGTTGCTTAAATTTTTTCCACTGCTTGTAGATTATTATTCCTTTTTGAAAATTGTAATGAGAACCAAAACAATTTTCCACCTTGTGAAATCTCAGCTTCAATAAAAGTTTCCTTGTCTTTATACAATATGATTTTGATTCTGCTGATACATATTACAAGATATTCTGTAGTTCTAATATCATGTAATCAGGTGATGAATACCCTAAGTACTGAAGAAGAAACTTATTATACTCATTGGTAACAACAACAAAGACTCAGTTAACTTATAACTAGAAAAGAAAAGAAGATGTTTTCAGCATGCTCCTGAATTTTTTTCTGATTTCAGAAGAGCATCTATGATAGAGTAGCGGCAGCTCGGTGCACTAAGCTCCCGCTATACGTGGGTTACGGGGAAGGACTGAACCACAAGGGTCTATTGTATGCAGCCTTACTCTACATTTCTTTCAACGGCTCGAACCATAGTGACCTCCTGGTCACATGACAGCATCTCTGATAGAGTACAATTTGGAAACAGTTTCAGTGATGTTCATTCTTTCAGCTCCAGAATATGCAGAACAAGCAACCCCAACTTGAAGTATAGAAACCAGACACTCCTTATTCTGGTACATACTTGTGTTTTGACCTCCATTCTCTTCATTACTTCCGGAAATAAGGGATGGTTCTATGACTTCTGTAGCTCCATTAAGCAACGCATACTTAGCAAAACTCGGCAGGTCTAAACCATCCCTAAACATTCCATCTGTTGGCCTTTTTCCTATGAACATTTCAAGCAAGAGGATTCCGAAGCTGTACACGTCACCACAAGTCGATAGCTCGCTGCCCATACCAT
Organism: Nicotiana obtusifolia; assembly: GCA_002018475.1. Classification (NCBI taxonomy): domain Eukaryota; kingdom Viridiplantae; phylum Streptophyta; class Magnoliopsida; order Solanales; family Solanaceae; genus Nicotiana; species Nicotiana obtusifolia. The sequence goes on from MCJB01020406.1 coordinate 146,856, forward strand.
ATTCTACATTTCGCAAAACAAAATAAGGAACTTTAGTTTCTTAATAGGAACATAACTTACTAGGATTTGATTTTATAGAAGTCAAGTTTCTTGTTGTAGAGAAAAACAATGAATGAGAGAAACAGTTACCTGGAGCAGTGTAACCAATAGTTCCTCTAACAAGACTAGAGCTTCCTTCTGAAACAGAAGAGTTTTGTGCAGTTGGTTGAAGGAACTTTGCCAAACCAAAATCACCAATATGACCAACCAATCTATCGTCTAGAAGAATGTTGCTTGGCTTGAGATCACAGTGAATTATCGGAGTCTCACAGTGGTGATGAAGATAATCGATTGCAGACGCAACATCAATAGCAATGTTGAGCCTTTGAAGAATATTCAACTTTTTCGATTCTGCCCGATTTGCATCTTCACTTGGACTCGGATGCAGCCAGTCTTCGAGGCTGCCATTAGTCATAAACTCGTAAACCAAAGCCTTGAATTCATTCCCTTGATAGTCAATTCCTGAACAAGCTGTGAGAACCTTGACCAAATTCCGATGTCTTATGTTTCTCAAGACTTCACATTCAGCCATAAAGCTTTTGGAAGCTCCATGTCGCGAGAGATTTAATACTTTCACTGCGACGAATATTCCTCCATCAAGAGTTCCTTTATACACAGATCCATAGCTACCAGCACCAATCAAGTTGTCTTCAGAGAATCCATTAGTAGCTTGAAGCAAACTTTGGTAAGCAACATTTATGAGAGATTCGCCAAATGAGCTCAAAACGGGCCCCTTTTTGGGTTTCTTGAACAAGAAAAAAAATAGTAAAGTGACTAGAATGGTAAGTCCTAGTATACCAAAGACAATAGAGATCACAATCTTGAGGATAAACCTCGAACCAAGTTTTTTTGATCTTTTGATGTCGCACTCCGGAAGATGTATGTTAGGCACACCCCCACAAAGTTTTGGATTTCCAATTACTGATATTGCACTTGCATTCTTAAAGATGCCTTCATTTGGTAACATTCCTTCGAAACCATTGAACGACAAATTCAGGAGTTGGAACTTAAAATCTTCCAAGTAATTTGGTACTTGACCAGATAAGTTATTCCTAGAAAGGTCTAAAACATGGAGACCTCTCAAAGAACTGAAAGAAGGTGGAATAATTCCTTGAAAAGAGTTTCCTTTCATGTCTAAGACTTCAAGTCTCACACAGCTACCAATGGTACTTGGTATTTTGCCAGTCAAGTTGTTCTCGGAAACATTGAGATACTCGAGATTTCTCATGTTTCCAGCTTCGAGAGGAATGAAACCATCTAGATGGTTCTCAGAAATATCTACAGCAACTAAGGAAGAGAGAGCAAAAAATTCCTTAGGTATTTGTCCTAACAGGTTATTTTGAGCAACATATATTTCAATCAAATTATTGCAATTTCCTAAACTTGCTGGTATCTCACCCGTAAGATCATTATCGTGAAAAAGAAGGATGGTTACTACACTCAGATTTCCTAGAGATGATGGAATATTCCCAGAAAATCTATTCTGAGACAAATCCAAAATCTGCATGTTTTTAACTTTTCCAAGATTGGTTGGAATAGTACCAGTGAGTAAGTTTTCCCTCACCTGAAATTCTTCCAAGTTTATGAAATTTCCAATCTCAGCCGGTATGTTACCACGTATTTTGTTGTATGACAACTGCACAACCTGAAGCTCATTTGAGAGATTTCGGAAGGATACAGGCAGAATTCCTCCAAAACTATTGAACTGCATCTCCAAAATTCTGAAATTAGATGCATTGGTTAGAGAGGAGATGAAGCTTAAGTCATCTAGTTCTCCAGTTCCAAGATAATTCCCTGGAATGGTTAACTGTTGAAGCTCATTCAGGTTTTCAAGACTTGGTACACTTCCTGTAAGTTGATTACCTCCCGCAAGAAAATACACTAACTTTGATGAATTGGACAATGAAGATGGTATTGATCCAGAAATATTGTTCCCACCAATTATAAATAGTTCAAGATTCGGGAGGGGGATTCCCAAACTTGAAGGAAGAGTACCTTGAATTTGGTTTATTCCAACATCAAATGTTGTCATGGAAGAGATGTTGAAGATTGCATAAGGAATGGTACCTGTCAAATTGTTTGCAGCTATTCCTAAACTTCTTAAGTTTTTTAGCTGCCCGAGTGAGTCAGGGATTTTCCCATGAAGATTATTCAATGGTGCATAGAATCCTTTCAACGATGTTAAGTTTCCAAAAGAAGAAGGGATTTCACCTGTCAATTTGTTTCGAGTGAGTAACAAGTATTCGAGTTTGGACAATGAGCCTAGCTCCGGAGGAAGACTTCCGACTAACTTGTTACCTCCAAGGAGAAGAGATACAAGATTTGAGCACCTTGATAAATTTGAGGGAATATCACCATGAAATGAGTTGTTACCAAGATTCAATCGCTGTAGCCTTCTCAAACGACCTATCTCCGAGGGGATTTCACCACGGAAGCTATTGTTTGACAGGTACAGAGACCTGAGAAAACTCATGTTGCCAATAAAGGGCGACAAGGGACCATCTAGATTTTGGTTCGCGAGGTTTAGTTGAACGACTCTCATGTGTTTACGTCCACAAGTGATACCAGGCCACTGGCAAAAGTGTGTGGATACATTCCATGGTTTCATATATCCAAAAGGATCCTTTATTGTTCTCCTGAATACAAGTAGTGCTTGTTGGTCTGTGTCATTGCCATGACACAATGCCACAGAAATACAAAGAAAACTTGTAATGAAGAATAGAAGGAAAAATTTACTAGTTACTGACTGATAGGAGGAGAACAATGCTGAATCCATATGCGAATGCCAAAGCATAACAATTTGGTGGTGTTTTTGTCTCTGAACACTTGAGAATATATAGAGGAGGCTAGCAAGCTACACAGCATAGTATGGAAAAATTACTTAAATGGTCACTCAACTATATGAAATTATCTAGTAAAGTCATCTTTCTTTCGTTTGTAAGTCACTTAACTTTACCTTTAGCACTCAAAAGCTCACTCAGTAATTTTTTTTATTCTATAGATAAGTCCATAATATAAATTAAAAAGAGAAAAAAATTATAATATTTAAAAATTAAAAAGAAAAGGAAGACAAGTAATTTAGAGGGTAAAATAGGTATTTGCCAATTAAAAGTTTAAGAAATTTAGTTGAGTGACCTGTGCTATAGGCATAGTTGAGTGACTTTCGTGTTACAAACGAAAAAAAGATGATTTTAATAGGTAATTTCGAATAGTTGAAGGACTATTTGAGTAATGCACTCCTTAGCATGAGTATACTGACAGGGCAAATTGGTATAGAAAATAAAATGCTGTTATTAGAGGTAACTGCTGACTGGTCATATTGTAACTTGCAGATGCATAAATGACCAACTGTATTTCTTCTTTTGACTATGATGTAATTCCCAAAGTCAAGCTATTAGAATCTGCTAAAACTTGTTCTCAACTTGTTTTAAAATAGTTTTAACTTGATTATTACTTAACTAATGATAAGTTGACTATGATGTAATCCCCAAAGTCAAGCTTTCATAATCTGCTAAAACTAGTTCTCAACCTTGTTTTAAAATAAGTTAACTTGATTATCACTTTTTCAATTGGTCAAACACTAAGCTCTACCCAATACATGCATATGCATGAGGACAGCTGATATTGTTATTTTATAGAGCTATTTGGACTAAGCTGAAAGTTAGGGATAGTGGGGGCAAAAAGATTTAAAAAAAAAAACTGTAATCTACCATATTATTCATTAAAAAATGAGTTGGATAATGAACTTCTTTAAAAATAGGTCAACTATGAATAAGAACCATATTATCCAATTAGAAAATGAATAACTAATGAGTTTAACTTTTACATTTGTAAAGCCTCAAATCGCACAAAAATTTAAAAAACAATCCAAAATTGTATTCATGTCCAAACACAACTCTAACTTTCAAATACCATTTTCACTTGAACTTTTTTTTCACTTTTTTCCGAAATTTTACAATTCTTATGTCCAAATGCTCACTAAGAATTCTCTCAAAAGTGATCATATTCAAAAAGCCATAGATAATATGGATATCCATATTATCCGCCGGTTAATCAGTTTTTTTATCTGTATTAAATATGGTTCGGATCGAATAATTATTCCGTTTTTGCATTTTCCCTTCTCGACCCACCCGTTTGCCACCTCTACGTATGGAAGTCGCCCCTCTCCATTTCCTCTTGTCTCAGTTTCTCCAAATTCTTACTTGAATGAGTGACACACTGTCTCATTTTAATATCAATGGTTTATATTTAAGAGAACATTTCAGAGAACTCCCATTTTATTTCGTTTCATAACAGTAACTTCTCTTATGGTTTAGATTATTATGCAAACCTTTTTTTTTGGGTAATAATTCTTATATTCTATTTATCAGTAATGTAAAAGAATTATAAGTTGAGTACTTTGCCCCTTTTTAATATTAAGCTCTTCTAATAAATAATTTATCATACTGTCATTATTAAATAAATGAGACCTAAGGAGAGGTCTATGTTTTTTGTTCTCCGTTTCCTCCTCTTATTGTGTTCAATTTTAGTGTGTTCTGTTTTCTGTTGATTTTTTAATCTAAAAATGATATCCAGAAACTGGATTTCCATGGTACAATTAGGTTGGGTAACAAGTAATGTAGGAATTTGTAATGTATGAATTAATAATTCAAAAAATACAATGTGGGAATTATTCCTTATTGAATGTTTAGTTTGTATATTACAAATTAATATATGATATAATTTAAAATATTTAAATACTTTTTAAACAACAGAGAAATTTTCTTACGAGTATAAGATGTTGGTCCAGAGCGAGAGAAAGAGAAGGAGAAGAGAATAGTTGTGAATGTTGCAAATTATGGAGAAGGAAAAGTTGCCTATAAAGTATGCTAAAGGTGTAAATTTGGCCACCATTTAAAAAGATTATGACTTAAGTTATTTTGGTAACACATTTGGCATCAATTATTAATGTAGGACAAATTTATTCTATTTCGCATAATTTAAGGGCAAATTTCACACTTTATTGTTATTTTTATTAAGGAATAATTTTTTAATTATTCTTTGTTTTGGTCGATATTCAATTTTATTGTCTTTTTCAAATATATTTTTCAAAGATAAGTGAGATAAGTATTCATTTAGAGGTCGAGAAGTCGTTTACAACTATAAAGGACATGAGAGTTCACCTTTAATTATCAAAGACATAAATTTTTTCATTTCTAAATGAGGGAATTTATTCGATTATAGTTTTAATAAAGTTAAGTTTTGGTCCCTAAGTACTAAAGAGATATATCTAAAAATATAAGTATGCAAGCTCTGCCATCATGGAGTCTTTTCTTTTTCAAAAAGAAAAACTATTTCAGGGATCCTTAGTTTTGCTTACATTATTTTTCTTGGGTTTATCTATTTCTTTGCCTTTTTTTAAAATTATTTTAAAGGAAACGCAGAACACTCCATCCTGTTCTTTTTTTTTCTCCTTAAATTTGAAGGAAGAATCTTCCCCTTTCTTTTTCTTTGTTGGAAGATTCTGCTATCGTTGTCTAAATAGGATAAGGAAAATGAGATATCTTGTGCAAGTGTTAATTAAAACTAGCAGTATGAAGAAAAATTGGGATATTTAAGGAAAATGATTTTTGTTTATAGATGTCCTACGCCTATGAGTCAACAGGATACAACCAAAAAAAAGTTTTTTTTATTCATATTTGCTTTATTTTTGATTACTTGAAAATTAGTGAAACTAATAGTAAGACCCTGTTTGTCCATAATTTTTTTTTCCCTTTTTTCAATATTTTTTTTCAAAAATATGTTTGTCCATGAAATTTTGCAAGTTTTTAAAAAATTTTCGAAAATGAGTTTTTCAAAAACCAAAAAGTGATTGTGACCACTTTTTCAAAATTTTCAGAAATTATTTTCTCCCACTCACAAAACTACAATATTTTTTTTAAGTGAAATACATATTCAAAATAATTTCAAATTCTAAATACTTTTTTTTTTTTAAAAATTATAATTTTTATATCCAAACGCTTACTAAAAGAATGGTAAGTAAATAAAATTATACAACTAGAGTGTACCGCTATATTGGAATCACCTCTGAGCAACAACTACTACAGTACTAAGGTTGACAACCTTCATAAAGACTCTGTTCTTTTGGTAGCTACTACAACTTTCTTATGGCCTTGAAAGAGTAAAAAAAAAAAAAGAAAAAACTTTGAAAAATTAACCTAAATAGCCATTCATCCAATCGCTTAAACAAAACATAGCAGGAGAATGTATAATATAATATGCGTATAATCAGTGCAAAAAATAGCAGGAGAATGTATAGTATATGTATAATACCCGTATAATCAATGCAAAATTTATGTCTACTGGCTAGCAAAAATAAATAATGATCAAACCAGCTACTGTGTAAAGATCCCAAAACTGTTGGTGTTTCCACAGAATCAGGATTAAATCTTGGGATGAGTTGTCTGACAAATATAACTCTGAAATTCCTGCACCACGCCCTATACATTCTTTGTTTGATGTTTTAATCAAAATATGTTTCCTCTTCAGTGGCATTTTTCCTGAACACTAGCAAACTTATAATATATATTTCTAAATAGAAAAAGTGAAAAGCAGAACAAAGCTTAATACAAGTGCATATATATAGCACATTAGGAATGACATCAATAGCACTCTCAAGAAGAACAACACTTGGTTTCTTGATAACAGTGAATTAAAACAAAGATTCCTGAATATTTTTGATGCTTTTGTATCATTTGCAGTTGGAAAGCTTGGCAATTTCCTTATACAAGAAGTCGCCTTGCGCAGAAGTCTGAGAGAGAATGTGCAGTGGCTTAGAAATGAGCTGCTATTCATGCAATCTTTCTTCAAAGATGCAGAAGAAAAGCAGGTTGAAGATCAAAGAGTTCAACAATGAATATTTGAAATCAGCTCTATTGCTAATGACACCGTCGCTATATTGGAGACTTATAGCTCCAATAACGTGGCAGGAAAAAAGGCAGTACTGATCATGGATTTGCTAGTCGTCTTAAGTCTCGCGCGTGCATCTGTAGGAAGGAGACCAAACTCTACAACGTCGGCAAGGAGATCCAATCTCTCAAGAAACGCATCATGGATATCTCTCGCAAACGAGAGACTTATGGTATTAGAAATATGGATATTATTGCAGGAGAAGGGCCAGATAGGTCTAACAATCGGTCCGCCCTGGTTAGAACATTGAGGAGAACTACCTCCTACGCAGATGATCAGGATCAGATTTTTGTTGGCTTTCAGGAAGTCATTGAAAGATTTCTTGCTGAACTTCTCAAAGAAGAGCCTCGACGAAGTGTCATCTCCATTTATGGTATGGGTGGTATAGGCAAGACCACTCTTGCAAGAAACCTCTACAACTCCCCTAGTCTAATCACTAGCTTCCCAACATGCGCTTGGATATGTGTTTCTCAAGAGTTCAACACCCCAGATATCCTACGAAATATCATAAAATCCATCCAAGGTTGCACCAAAGAAATTCTAGATATGTTGGAGAAGATGACAGAGAGAGATTTAGAAAGTTACCCTCGTGATCTATTGAAAGAGCACAAATACCTTTTGGCGGTTGATGATGTATGACATAAAGAAGCATGGGAAAGTTTGAAAAGAGCATTATAGCAAGAATGGCTGCAGAGTTATTATTACCGCGCGCAAGGAGGATGTGGCTGAAAGTGCGGATGACAAAGTTTTTGCATATAAACTTCGTTTCCTAGGACAAGAAGAAAGTTGGGACCTCTTCTGCAAGAAGCTGCATCGCTAAGGCAAGTTTGACAACATTGCACTACTAGAAAACAGCAAAAAAGCGACCAAGAATTAGCGATCAACGTTGGTCTGCCAAAAAAAGCGACCAACATTGGTCGCCAAACTAGTAAAAAAAATAAAAAAATAAACTTAAAGAAATTAGCGACCAAAGTTGGTCGCTCATTGGTCGCAATATTCGTCAACATGTTGACCGGACTGGTCAGACCAATCTGGTCAAAGAAATTTCACAATTTGCGACCAAAGTTGGTCGCTAAAGTGGACCCATGTTTATATTTTGCGACCAACGTTGGTCGCTATAGGACAGGTAACATTTTAGCGACCAACGTTGGTCGCTTATCTGGAAAATATAAATAAATCAGATTATCTTTTGGCGACCAATGTTGGTCGCTAATGTTAAAGTATATATATTAGCGATCACATTTGGTCGCTTTCATGTCAATATTTTGTCAAAATTAAACTCACTTTTGTATTTTATGCATGTCTAAATAATATAAATGTAAGCCGTTAACGCTTTTGTAATACAAGGGATTAATATGCAGTTAAGTTGTACTATGGAGCGTGCGTGCGTATCCATATAATATATATATATATATATATATAAGAACACGAAGCGCTCGGAACACAGGGACGGGTTCTTTTAGGTATTGATACACTTGTAACGATGAATCATATATATATATATATATATATATGTATATTATAGTGTATCGTATAATACACTATACAATACACTTAGTATATATACTATACAATACACTAAGTGTATATATATCAAGTTATATATATAATATACTATAATGGTGATTCATCGTTACAAGTGTATCAATACCTAAAAGAACCCGTCCCTGTGTTCCGAGCGCTTCATGTTCTTATATATGTATAGTTATATATATATATATATATATATATCATGTCCCATTGCGGCCCATACAGCTGCGTCGCAGGGCTCGCAACCATCTTCATCGGGGACTCCATCTATTATAGGCATTCACCTGCGAGATTCTAGCTCTGACCCCCCTACACCTTCCACATATGCCTCTGATGTACATCGTTCAGACGGTGATGGTGATGATGACGAGGAGGTGCATCGTGATCAGTATGGCAGGATCATCATAGTCCCTGAGGGTGACGGGTAAGAGTTATTTGTTATTTTTAACGTTTATTGTTTTGTACGATTTTACTAAGATATTAATATGTCTTTTTTTTTTAATTACATTAAAGGTTTATCCCTAGTAATGTTACTACGAGGATAATCACCCAAGCCACTAGAAAGCTATATGATGGCCCTTATGCGACTTGGAGTGATTTTCCATTCTCGCTTAAGGAGGCAATTTTCAATGAATTTAAGGTATAGATGTTCTTTTAAGCAGTACAATACTTTATATTTATGATATTTCCATCTAAATACTTAACTTCTGAAATACAGAGCAAGTGTGTATAGGAACACCGCTATAGTGCGGAGGTAGCTGCTAACTTCCATCTTAAGGCTCGCAAGCGGTTGTCACATTGCTTTTCCAACGCCAGAAGGTCGAACCAGAAGCCCTCCTGGTTGCTTGATCGTCTATGGGATGATCAACAAAGGCAATGGCTAACCGCAGATTTCTTAAAGAAGAGCGAGCAAGGAAAGAAAGCTCGTGCTTCGGAGAAGGGAGGCTCTCTGCACACTGG
>MCJB01020406.1:156421-171665 GCA_002018475.1 Nicotiana obtusifolia
AACTAAAATTTATAACTTTTCAGGAGAAGAACTTGGGCCGTCCGATGAGGCAAGATGAGTTATTCAAGGAGACTCATATTGTCAAGAAGAAGAAAGATTCGGATGAAGAAAGGTGGGTCGAGGACCGAGCCTCGGCTGTACATGTAAGTTTTCAATTTTCATTAAGTACTTTGATTTAGCTTTATATAACTTTTGAATACTAATTCAATGTAATTTTTCTTATAGAGTCGCTTCACAGCTGAGGTTGAAGAATTTGTACGCAGCCAGCCACCATCTTCATCGGGCGACCCAATCCAACCGTCGGACGAGGATGCTGAAAGACTATGGACGCAGGCTGCTGGCGGTCCAAAAGGGGGGAAGGTATACGAGCTTCCCGCTAAGAAATTCCACCGCTATAAGTGTGGAATGCAAGGAATAGGCACTTCCTCGCAAGCGGAGCAACTTGATGGGGAGTGCCTCTCCTTTATGCGGGAGAATTTGGAAAAGTTCACAGCCGAGCTAGAAGCCGCAAGGAAAGAGAGAGGGTTAGAGAAGAAAGAGAGAGAGTTAGAGATGCTCAGTATGTTGCCATACAAGAGCAGCTCAAATCTCTCTTGGCTTCTGGCACTTTTCCGATTCTCCGGTCTCGTGAATCATCCCCAGAGGCTCGCCCTCCCCCTGTTACTTCCTCCCGTCATCCCCGTTATCATCCCTCCGGTCCTACACAACAACACCCTTATCCACAACATCTTGGTGATGACACTTCATCGGACGATGACACTCATGATGTAGACGTTAATAAACGTTGAATTGTAATAACATTTAACTAATGTATAAGTTCTATTGAACTTTATAATTTGTTATTCTTTAATATTGTTGTTGTTGTTGTTTAATGCTGCTGTTGTTATTGTTGTTGTTGTTGTCGTTGTTGTTTATTGTTGTTGTTGTTGTTGTCGTTGTTGTTGTTGGTTGTTATTGTCGTTGTTCTTGTTGTTTATGGTATAAAATACCTATTTAGGATTTTGGTAAGCTGGCAGGTGGTGTAGCTGCCAAAACAGGCTATTTCTGGAAAAATTGAACCAAAAAAAGCGACCAACGTTGGTCTCAAGTTGGTCGCTATTTACTGAAAAAAAAATAAATGTGCAAATTAGCGACCAACGTTGGTCGCTAACCTTTAAAAAAAAATTTAATTTTCTGATTAGCGACCAAGGTTGGTCGCTATATTACCCAGATTTTTAAATCTGAGAGTATAGCAACCAACGTTGGTCGCTAATCAGAAAATAAAAAAAAAGTATTAGTAGTTAGCGACCAACGTTGGTCGCAAATCTTAAATTAAATTTTCTGTTCTGCAGATTAGCGACCAACGTTGGTCGCATATTTAAAATTTTAAAAAAAAATTAATTATTTTAGCGACCAACGTTGGTCGCAATATCCCAGATTATATTAATTAAAAAAAATGTAGCGACCAACGTTGTTCGCTAATTTGCGACCAAAGTCGGTCTCTACATGTTTTTCCAGAATGTTTGGTCCTTTTGTGATAGAGACTAATGTTGGTCGCAAATTTGCGATCAACTTTGGTCGCAATTTGTTTGTGACCACCTGAATACTGATCAGGCCGGTTCGATCGCTTTTTGGTCGCTTTTGGACAAATTGAGACCAACGTTGGATGCTTTTTTCGGTCACTTTTGACCTGTTTTTTAGTAGTGTTGGGTGGTCTCCAGCAATGGAAAGAATAGCTGGCGAAATGGTGGAAAGATGTGGAGGCTTACCGCTTGCCATTGTTGTACTAAGTGGGTTACTTTCCCATAAAAAAGGACTAGTAGAATGGAAAAAAGTGAAGGCACACCTTTGGCGTCACATGCGGAATAACTCAATAGAGATCTCTCACATTTTATCATTAAGCTACAATGATTTGTCAACAGAGCTCAAGCAATGTTTTCTTTATTTTGGTATTTTTCCAGAAGATAGTGTGATCAACACAGAAAAGTTGATGTGCTTGTGGATGGCTGAGGGCTTCATACCTAGAGTGGGAGAAAGAATGGAGGACGTCGCTGAGGACTTCCTAAATGAGCTAGCTTGATTCAAGTGGCAAAAACATTTTGGGAGAAGATTATTGGATGTAGAATCCATGACCTACTTCGGGATCTTGCCGTGAAAAAGGCCACAGAGGTAAACTTGTTCGATATTTATGATCCAAGAAAGCTCTCTGTGCCCCTCTCGACACGCCATTCATGCTCAAGCACAAAGGTACCCCTCACTTGACTTTTCAACATTGAAGTTAAGGACACTTTTGTTCTTTGATGTAGAAATAGGTAGCCAGGACAGTAAGAAGTTACTTCTTACTGCAATATGTTCCGACATCTGTATGTGCTAGATTTGGAGAGAATCCGTTTCACTCAACCTGCACTACCTGATGCCATAGGCAATCTGGTCCATCTTAAGTTCTTAGATTTGCTAGGTGTTAATGACTTTAAACTCCCACCCTCCATTGGCAAACTCAAAAACTTACAAACTCTCCAAGTTTTGAACCCTGATCGTAGCTCATGCATACTACTGTTGGAAAAATTTGGGAGAGCAAGACAACAAAACACTTAAACACTCACAACTCACTTTAAAAGTGGAGAAGAAATGATATTTTTCATTCAACTTGACTTACTCCAAATGGCTAGAGTACATGGGTATTTATAGGATTCTTCCTACATGTATCTAGCCTAATCTCCATGTAAACACATTAACTAAATTCACATTAGTCTACACTAGTTCATACATCTCATAATGAAGTTCACATGCATCAAAACACTAACTTAGTTCATGAACTAATATGAACTAATCTAAACATATTTAATATAAATGTGAACTAATGGAAACAAGTTTTGTAATTTTTAACATCCCCCCTTAAACTTGTTTCATCACTCCAAGCACCATCCTTAGCTTTTGAAACACTTCAATCTTCAATGGTTTGGTGAAAATATCCGCAATTTGATCTTGTGACTTTACATGCTCAAGCTCCACAACTTTATTAGATATGCAATCTCTAATAAAGTGATACCTTGTATCTATATGCTTGCTCTTTTCATGAAATACCAGATTTTTGGCTAACTCGATTGCCGACTTGTTGTCAACAAAAATCTTTGTGGCATCCTTTTGTCATTGGTGAAGTTCCTCCAACAAACTTCTTAACCAAATTGCATGACAAACACATGAGCAAGCTGCAACATACTCCGCCTCACAAGTTGACAAAGTAACAATTGGTTGTTTCTTAGAATTCCATGTAAATGCAGAGTTTCCAAGAAAGAAAACAAATCCAGTAGTACTTTTACGATCATCAATATCACCAGCCCAATCACTATCACAATATCCCACAAACTTAGAATCTTTAGAAGATGAATAAAGAATTCCATAATCAAGCGTATCTTTGATGTACCGAAGTATTCTTTTTGCTACCTTTAGATAGGAGGTAGTAGGAGCTTCCATAAAGCGGCTCACAAGTCCAACACCATAAAGAATATCCGGCCTTGTACATGTCAAGTACCTCAAGCTTCCAACAAGACTCTTGAAAAATGTGGGATTTACATTTTCTCCATCTCCATGCTTGGATATTTTAACTCCACATTCAACAGGGGTGCTTCTCGTACTTTTCATATGATGGCATGATATGTGTGGTGTGTTGTGTAGGATTGAGAGTTGCATGAGCAAGGTCACAGTTTAATTTCAAAGGGAAGGTCATGAATTCTTAGACAACATGGATGATTTTTGATGTTTCGATGAATGTTATAACTACTTGGTAATGCCCGAGAAAGGTACGCATTTCAGAAGACACACTATGTTTTAACTTACGGATGCTTCATTGGTAGTGTTGTACTCGCCTGGTTTATCGACTGCTGATGTTCAGATTTTGCTATGTGGTATGGAAGATTTATAGAAGTATTTCTCGTGGGGATGGTTATGTATGAAAGATGTGTTAGTCATTCGAGTGGTGAAGTTGGGATCGGCTACGGTGATTCATGTGTTCTATGGATTTGGAGATTGGGAGTTCTCAGAAGCAGATTTTCTCGGGGTTGCGGACTGTGAAGATGTGGCCAAATTTAGCTAGATGGTGGTACGTGTTATGGTTAGATCATTGTGGACCTTTGGAGGGCTATTTTATTTATCCATTTGAGGATGACCGGAGTTGATTTGGGGACCCATTAGTAGGCCCGAGGAGGATATGTATTCCACATCGGGTTGGATTTATTGACTCGAACTATTAGTGTTGAGGGGTGTGCCATTCGATTAGAGTTGAGATTGTTCATGCTCTGATATGTTCTATGTGTTACTCTTCTATGCTACGACGGGTTGTGATTTGTTGGTTATATGCACACATGATGCGATTTTGTTTGGCCTTGTAGCGGAATTCGAGCGAGATGGTGATTAGGGTGTGGAATGGTGATTGCGCCATGGTTATGTTCTTTCCGGGATGTGGTGTATTGTGTAATTTTCTTCTCCATGGTTATGGTCATGCACTTCGTGTACTTGATGTCGAATTACGCGTGGTTGTTTTTTTTGAGCATTGTAGCTTAAGGTATTTCATATGGACCAGTGTTTGGATAGGGTCGCGCACTGCAACAAAGTTATGTTGGGATATGATCCTTTGTGTTAGATTCGTGTGTTTTGCGTTCTACGGTGTGTGATGGGTTCTTAGCATTGCGTCGTGGTGGTATTTGTTGAGTTTGCGGGACGATTCTCTAATTTGAGTCATTTTCTATATTTGAGTACACTTGAATTGTTGCATATTGGTGCACGGATTACACGGTTTGTGGCTTAAGGTTGTATTGGTTTAGCATGTCAGTAGGCTGGCTGTTTTTGATAAGATGAGGTCGTCAGACCTAGAATGGGTGCTATCGAATTCGATTGTGGTATATTTGGAAGGAAAATGTCGTTGATCGGCTTAGAAATTGGTTATAGTTCTTGTCGAGGGAGAGAGAGCTCCATGACTTGTTGATCCAATGAGAGGTTATGAGTTTCTGTGTGTTTCTTTCATCATCGACATTGTGTGAAGGTTTTGAACGACATTTTGTTTGATATGAGGTTTATTACCGGAATTGTGTTTGTTTTGAGCAGCTATTATGATCAGGAAGTTCTTTCTATGAGTATTTGAGTTATGTGGTATATGATGTGATTACATCTTGGCCCATGATTATGGCTCAATATAGCTTGTTCAGACTTATATAATGTGTAAATGCAAGATTCGGGTCTTGTAGGAAATTTCGGATGTTGGATATTAGATTTTGAGATTTACGGACTAAGGTTTGAGTAATGATCTTCCGTTATGTTGTGTTGTCGGGCCTATATGGAATAGGGTGATGTGGGATCACCCCCGGGTATGTGCATGGTAAGGTTACGCAGCGATTTGAGGGCTTGGGAACGACTCTTGGCACATTCGAGGATGAATGTATGTTTAAGTAGGGGAGAATGTAACTACCCCAATGGTCGTTTTGAGCTTTAGCATTCCATTCAGCTATTTGGAGTCTCGATTAGCTTCATATGATGTATTATAACTTGTGTGTATCGTCGATTTTAGTTTTCAAGTGCTTCGAAATTAGTTTGGAAGAATGAATTTCATGTTTGAAGGTTTAAGTTGGAAGACCAAGTTTGACTTTTTCGTATTTGACCTCGAAATAGAGTTTTGATAGTTCCGTTAGTCCGGATGATGATTTTGAACTTGGATATATGCCCGGATTTGCATTTTGGTATTTCTAGAAGATTTCAGCTCTAATTGACGAGAGTTAAAAATTTGAAGGTTTGGAATGTTCATAAGTTTGACTGAGAGTTGACTTGAGGATATCAGATTCGGATTGTGGTTCTGGGATATGGAATAGCTTTGTTATGTCATTTGAGACTTGTGTGCAAAATTTGAGTTCATTTCGGGTTGATTCAATATGTTTCGGCGCGAGTTTTGGAAATCCAAAGTTCAAAGTTCATTTAAGTTCGAATTGAGGTGTGATTTGTCATTTCGGTGTTGTTATGTGTGATTTGAGGTCTCGAGTAGGTCTGTAATATGTTATGGGACTTGTTAGTATATTCGGACGGGGTCCCAGGTGAGTTACGGATGTGATTCAGATAATTTTTCTTCATGTTTCCGTTGCTGGTGTGTTCTAGTTGCTGGTGCCTCGATCGTTCTTCGCAATCGCCAATTAGGAGATGCGATCGTGCAGAGGGAAATATGGAGCTGGGTAGTTTCTTATTAGTGGTCGCGATTGGACAGACGCGATCGTGTAGCTTGGTAATGAAGACTGTACGCATTCACGTAGTGGATTTCGCGTTCGCATAAGGGCTGAGCTGAGAGCTGAAGTTGGAAGCTTCTTCAACGCGTTCGCATAATATTGGACGCGTTCGCGAAGCTTGGTCGTTTATGTGCTTCGCGTTCGCATGAGTATATTTGCGATCTCGTAGTGTATTGCTGGAGGCAGTGTTGTTTGTTCTTCGCATTAGCGAAGCTTTGTTCGCGATCGTGTAGGGTAATTTTTTGTGCAATGCTTTTCCTTCTTCGCGATCACGATGATATTTCCACAACTGCGATTCATTAATTTGCCCAGTGATTATAAAGTACTCTATTTCGGGGGCTTCGTCCATTTTATCATATTTGGAGCTATGGAGCTCGGATTGAAGCGATTTTTGAGTCAATTTTCACCATGTGGATTGGGGTAAGTATTTTCTACTCATTTTTGATTTTATATCATGAATCTATCTTCATTTTTGGCATTTGATTGAGGGTTTCAAGAGTGAAATTGGGGGTTTTTGTCTAAAGTTTCATAGAATAAATTTTTGAGTTTTGAACATCGATTCAGAGTCGGATTTGAGTGAAACTAGTATGGTTGGACTCATAATTAAATGGGTTGTCGGATTTTTGTGAGTTTCGTCGGGTCCGAGGTGTGAGCCGGGGTTTGACTTTTTGGTTGACTTCGGGGTTTTGATTAAAGATTCAACCTTTATCATTTGAAATTATTTTCTTAGGCATTATTTGATGTATTTGAGTTACTTTTGGCTAGTTTTGAGTCGTTCGGAGGTCGGTACACGCGGGATGGCATTCTAGAGTATTGTCTGGCTTGTTCGGTATTGGACTTGGCTTGTTTGAGGTAAGAATCCTATCTAAACTTGGTTGAGGCACTAGTTGCTTGAATTATTTGTGATAGCTACATGCTATGGATGCGCATATGTGTTATGTTTGAACCCATGTGCGAGCACCAGGGTACTTATCCATGCTCGGAGTAGAGCTTAGGCTATGATACGCCTAGAGTTGACTGTTAAGCTTTAAGCTACAATGTATCTTATATTTGTATCATTGTTGTGAACTATTTGAGCCATGTTTGAAGTCACGAAGAGGATAAATCCCTGAATAAAACTTGGTAATTGGTATTTTATTGATAAATTGCCTATTTGAGCTATGATAGCGCACATTGCACATGCCTACACTTTAGCATGTAATTATACCAGTCCAGGAGCATGAAATCTGATATTTTATCCATCATATACATGTG
Organism: Nicotiana obtusifolia; assembly: GCA_002018475.1. Lineage (NCBI taxonomy): Eukaryota > Viridiplantae > Streptophyta > Magnoliopsida > Solanales > Solanaceae > Nicotiana > Nicotiana obtusifolia. Next base: position 163,918 of record MCJB01020406.1, read on the forward strand.
TTCCTGTATATTTTCTTCTGTGTGATATGATTGGATTGGATGCATGTGACCACATCGGGCGCATTGTGTTGATATGCCTGTGTCCACGCCGGCGGATTGTGTTGTTATACTTGTGACCACGCCGGGCGGGTTGTGATACTATAGCACGTGATTGTCCGTGCGGATTTAGGTATTGAAACTATAGCACGTCAATTGTCTGTGCAACACGTAAGTTATCCGTGCGGATCCATAAATTGATACTATAGCACGTGAGCTGTCCGTGCAGTAGTTGTCCATACGGATCCACATATTGATACTATAGCATGCGAGTTTTCCATGCAGCACGTGAGCCATCTGTGCAGATCCAGATATTGATACTATAGCACGTGAGTTGTCCGTGCAGTGCATGAGTTGTCGGTGCGGTTGATATTGATGTGAGATCTGGGAGAGCTGGTTACTGTTATTGGATCGGGTTGCACGCCGCAACGTGCTGATGTTTGGTTAATGCATTTCATCTTTACATGCAAAAACCTTTGACTGATTACCTGATTTACTTGCACATTTTCCTTATATGCTAGATTGTTGACTGAGCAGAACACTTTAAAAACCAAGAATTGTGAGTATAAAAAGAAAATGGGGGGTTTTACCTGAGAGTGTTCCTGATTTGATCATATACCTGTTTTATATTTTGGAATATTGAACAGCATAGGCGTTAGTGAACATCATCTATAGTTCTTGCCTTTTTTATCTCTCCGAGGTTCGTTAGGATATTTATTGAGTACATGGGATCGGTTGTACTCATATTACACTTCTGCACCTTGCGTGCACGTCTTTGTGTTGATGTTGCTGTGCACGGCAAGGGCTGGAATTGAAGATGTACCTGCGATCTAGTTATGGCTATCACTTGTCGTTGGTAGCATTCGATTCGAATTTTGTTCATTTACATTTCAAACAGATGTTGTAATTATTTCAATTCAGTTTTGTAAAAAAAAAAAAAAAAAACTAAGTCTTAGAGGCTCATGACTTGTACTTCCAGTCCTTGGGATTCTTTGTGTAAAAATTCAGTTATATTTTTATTATTTCTCAGTAAATCTTATTTGAATTAGATTGTTGCTAATTGGCTTAACTAGTGGATTTGGTTAGGTGCCATCACCACTAGTTGGATTTTGGGTCGTGACAACTTGATCTCCAATTTTAAAACTTTTTTGTTGGATCAAATTGTCGTGCCATTTTTTTTGTTTTTTTCTTTAAATAGTTTTGCATTTTCATAGGCTTCCAACCTCATTTCTTCCAACTCGTTAACCAGAATAAATCTATTTTTATCAGCAGAGACAAATTCAAAGTTTAATGCTTTTAGCGCCCAAAAAGCTTTATGTTTTAATTCAACTGACAAATAACATGCTTTCCCAAAGACTAATCTATACGGGTATGTTTGAATTGGCGTCTTGAACATCGTTTGGTATGCCCATAATGCATCATCTAATTTTAAAGCCCATTCTTTTTTTGAGATTTCAACCATTTTTTCAAGAATTCTTTTTAACTCGCGGTTGGAAACTTTAACTTGCCCTTGAGTTTGAGCATGATATGGTGTTCTTGTTTTATGAGCCACACCATATCTTATTAGCAAAGTAGAAAATTGTCCATTCATAAAATGAGTTCCTTGGTCACTAATGATGAATCGTTGTGTGCCAAATCTCGTAAAAATATTTTTTTTTGAGAAAATTATGCACAGTTCGAGCATCATTTTTCCTTGTAGGGATGGCTTCAACCCATCTTGACACATAATCCACAGCCACAAGGATATATTTAAATAAATGAGAAGTAAAAGGACCCATGGAAATCTATTCCCCAAACATCAAATATTATACATACCCGTATCGATTGCAATGGCATCTCATCTCTTTTAGTGATGTTACCTGTTCTCTGACACTTGCCACATTGTGCAACATATGCTCGGGCATCTTTAAAGAGAGTCGCCCAGAAAAATCTAGCTTCCAAAACCTTAAAGGTTGTTCGATTTGCTGCATAATGACCTCCAATTGCTCCATCATGACAGTGATATAGAATTTTATTCATCTCCTATTCAGGCACACATCTTCTAATGATATTATCTGCACAATTTTTAAACAAGTAAGGTTCATTCCACAGATAATACTTTGCATCAGATATAAGCTCTCTTTTTTTTCTGGTAAGAAAGATCTTGGGGTGTCCACTTTCCAACCAAGTAGTTCACAATATCTGCAAACTAGGGTGGTTGAGTCATAATTGAGCTAACTGAGAAAATGTGTTCATCAGGAAATTCTTCCTTTATCTCACAAACTCAAGGGGCGAATTATTTAATCTAGACAAATGATCAATTACTTGATTCTCTATTCCTTTTTTGTCTTTTATCTTAAGGTCAAATTCTTGTAGATGTAAAATCCATCTTAATAATCTAGGTCGAGCATCTTTCTTGCTAAGAGGTATTTTAAAGCTGCATGATTAGTAAAAACAGTGACCTTGGTTCCTATCAAATAAGAGCGAAAGTTATTAAAAGTAAACATTATTGCCAGCAACTCTTTTTCTATTGTGGCATAATTTAGTTGAGCCTCATTCATTGTTCTACTGGCAAAGTAAACAGGACAAAAGATCTTATCCTTTCTCTGGCCTAAAACAGCTCCAACTACTGTATCACTAGCATCACACATGACCTCAAAAGGTTGCTTCCACTCTGGGGACACAACTGTAGGGGTTGTTGATAACTTTTCCTTAAGGGTCTCAAATGCTTTCAAACATTCACTTGAAAAATCAAACTTAATATCTTTCATCAAGAGGTTAGTCAGCACTTTTGAAATCCTTGAAAAGTCTTTTATGAACCTTCTGTAAAAATATGCATGACCTAGAAAGCTTCTAAGGCCTTTAACAGTTGTGGGAGGGGGTAATCCTTTTATAAGATCAATTTTAGCCTTATCAACTTCTATTCCTTTAGTAGTGATTTTATGTCCTAAAATAATTCCCTCAGTAACCATAAAATGATATTTTTTCCAATTAAGAATCAAGTTTGTCCCTTCACATCTCTCAAGAATAAGGTCAAGTGGTGAAGACAATCCTTAAATGATTTACCAAAGAGTGTAAAATCATCCATAAAAATTTCAAGAAATTTTTCAGTCACGTCAGAGAAATTGCTAACATGCAACGCTGAAATGTAGCAGGGGCGTTGCATAAAACAAATGGCATTCTCCTCTAGGCATATGATCCATGAGGATATGTAGAAGTTGTCTTGTCCTGGTCTTCAGGTGCAATTGGTGTTGGTTATACCCTGAATAGCTATCAAGAAAATAGTAAAAACCATATCCTGCGATTCTTTCTAACATTTGATATATAAATGGTAAAGAAAAATGATCTTTTCTAGTAGCATCATTGAGACGTCTATAATCAATACAGAATCTCCATCCTGCGACAGTCCTGGTAGGTATGAGTTCATTACTTTCATTTTATAACCGTCATACCCCCTTTCTTTGGTACTACCTGAACAGGGCTTACCCAAGGACTGTCTGAAATGGGATAAATAATACCTGCCGATGAAAGCTTTACGATCTCTTTTTTAACTACTTCCTGCATTGCTGGATTCAATCTCCTTTGGGGATGTACTATTCCTTTGATATCTTCTATAGTCCATCAGGTGCTTTCAACACTTCAATCATTTTTTCTTCTTGTCCTACAGTAAGAGAAGATGAAATAATTACTGGAAATAATTCTTCCTCAAGATAAACATATTTTAAATGAGATGGGAGAACTTTGAGTGCAATTTTTGGTTGAACTTGTTATGGTTGCATCTCCTCATCTTCAGAATCTTTTTCTAGTATTTCAGCTTCTCTTTTGATGATAGGATCATCATCTTGTGTTGTGCCGGATTTGGAAAAATATTTTTTCATTGAGTCTGGAATTAATTGATCATCTTTGAATTTATCTGTAAGATAATTAAGCATGTCAATCGAAAAACACGAAGATTATGTCTCATCTCCTGAAAATTTTAATATCTTTTGCATATAAAAAATGACTCTTTCTTCATCAACTCTCAAATTAGTTGTCACTGATAAACATCTATAATTTCTCTACCTGTGGCAAGAAATGGTCTACCGAAAATGATTGGTTCATCAGGACATTCCTTCATTTCAAGTACTATAAAATCTACGGGAAAAACAAACTTATTTACTCTTACAAGCACATTTTCAATTATTCCCTTAGGTTTCTTAGTAATTTGATAAGCAAACTGAAGAGAAACACCTATGTTTTTCATTGCACCAAGATTTAATTTTTTAAAGATTGAAAATGGCATCAAGTTAATTGAAGCTCCAGAATCACAAAGTGCTTTTTCAAAATATACTCCTCCCAAAGTACATGGAATTGTAAAACTACCTGGATCGTCAAGTTTTTGTGGTAGCTTATTTTGAAGTATAGCACTGCATTTTTCAGTAAGCATTACCACAGAAACTTCTTTCAATTTTTTTTACTTGAAAAAATTTCTTTTAGAAATTTGGCAAAGAAGGCATTTGCAACAAAGCATCAGTTAAAAGAATATTGATGTGAATCTGTTTTAAAATCTCCAAAAACTTTGAAAATTTATTATCAAGCTTTTCTCTTATCATTTTTTGTGGAAAAGGAATTGTCTCAGGGAAAGAAGTCAATTTTTCAATATTGTTTTCTTCTTTTTTCTTGACTTGTTTCTCTTCAGATAGTTCAGAGTGTATTTCAACATTCTTACCCTTGTTTACCTGTTGTTCTAACTGGTCTGCATAGGGTTCATCAAGCTCTTTTCTTGACCGTAAAGTGATGGCCTTAAGGTGCTCCTTTGGATTTTTCTCTAAATTGCTTGACAAGGGACCTTGAATCTTTTCTAACACAAGAGTTGCCAGTTGACTTAATTGAATTTTTAGATTTTGAGGGCTGAACCCTAGCTTTTCATCTTTTCATCAGTGACCTTAATGTACTTATACAAATGGTCATCAAGACTTGAATGAGCTTGTTGAGGCCTTTGCTGATATGGCCCTGCTTATTGATAAGATCTGTAGTTTGGTTGCCCACGGTTCTGATTCTGGTATCCCGACGGACCTTGTACTTGTTGCTTCTGGAAGCTTTGAGAGTTCTCTACACCATTTGGATTGCTCCATTGAAACCCTAGATGATTTTGTGCCATTGGACTCCCAAAAGGGTATGGTTTATAACTGACAGAATAGACTTGTTCATCATTATGATTTTACACTTGACATTCATGGTTCAGATGGTTTCCTCTACACATGTCACAAGCCTCAATCTGGCTTGATTGTTGTTTATTCACCTCAAAAGATTCAAACTTTTGTGCCAATGAAATAATTTGTTGCATTAGTGTATTTAAAGCATCAACCTGATTTACCGTAGCAGCCTTCTTGATGATTACACGCTCAGATGGTCATTGGATGGCATTCTCAGAAATCTTGTTCAACCATTGCCATGCTTCCACCTTGGTTTTTCCCATTACAGAACCTCCTGCAGCTGCATCAATCATATTTCTAGAAGAGGATTTTAAGCCATGATAAAATATATACATTTGCATATGTTCAGAAATGTCATTATGTGGACATTTTCTTAATATTGCTTTTAATCTTTCCCAAACTTGATAAACTGACTCAGTGTAAGTCTGCAAGAAATTAGATATTTCCTGTCTTAACTTTGTGGTTTTAGCAGGGAAAAATTATTTGTTTAAAAACTTTTTGAGTCATCTGGTCCCATGTGGTAATGGAACCTTGTGGCAAACTTCGCCACCAAGTCTTGGCATCTCCTTTTAAAGAAAAAGGAAATAGACTTAATTTGATAAATTCAGGTAGTACTCCATTATACTTGCTATTTCAACAAGTTCCAAAAAGTCAATTCTGATACGTACTTGTCACGATCCCAATTTCCTTCTATAGGATGTCGTCATGGCACCTAGTCTTCTGGATTAGGTAAGCCTAACACTGTGACGACCCGGTAAATCGTCTCATGGGTTACAGCTCCGTCTTCCCCAATATCTGTATCATTATGCCTTGTTATCAATGTTTTAGGTAATTTAATTGAGTAAGTTGCATTCGGAGTGAAATCAGTAAGAAATGAGACACTTAGTCTCTTTCAAGGAGGCTTAAGTTGTAAAAGTCAACTGTATGTTGACTTATGAGTTAGAAGGCTCAGATGTGAATTCCAATGATTCGGTTAGTTTCGGGAGAGGATTTATGACTTAGGAGAGTGATCGGAATTAGTTTTGGAGGTTCCGTGTAGAATTAGGCTTGAATTGGTGAAGTTAGAATTTTGGCGATTTCTGGTGGATAGGCGAGATTTTGATCCGAGGGTCGGAATGGAATTTCGAAAGTTGCTGTAGCTTCGATATGTGATTTATGACTTGTGTGCAAAATTTCAGGTCATTCGGACGTGGTTTGGTCGGGTTTAGATCAAAAGAGCGATTTAGAAGATTTTGAGATCCTTAGGCTTGAATCCGATGCGAATTTGATGTTATGATGTTGATTTGAACATTACGAAGGTTAGAACAAGTTTGAATAATGTTATGGGACATGTTGGAGTATTTGGTTGAAGTCCCGAGGGTCTTGAATAGCTTTTGGATGGTTGATGGAGCTTAACTTTGGCATTTCGAGAATGTGCCGACGACGTATCTTCAAAAATAAGTGGTATCATATTATGCAAATGAACTCTAAATTCAGTTCTGATTGAAGCATTAGATCCGTATCGAAATTTCAGAGCCATAGCAAAAAGAATCGTGCAATTCGGACATCGTATGAGGAAGTTATGCCTATTTTTGTGTCGGGGAAAAATTCTGCAGACATGTCGATTCTGCGATCGCAGAATCGACATACGAACCGCATTTTGGCCCAGAATGTCGCATTTTGAGGCAAAAACTGGGGCGAGAAATGCGACCAAAAATGCGAACCGCAAAGGTGAAATGCGGTCCGCATTTTTGGCAAACAGGATCGCATTTTTGACCTGAAGAGGGTGTTTCAACTCGATTTTTGACACTTTTTAAGTAGAACCCAATGCCCATCTTGTTCTATTAGACCCATTTTCGTTACCCACGAAGAGGACCACTTCCAAACACCATAGAATCACCATAAATCAACCTCAAAACTATATTCAAAGAAGGTTTTCATGGACAACTTCTTAAAGGAAGAGTTTTTGTCATCTTAAACATACTTGGGGCCATAGAACTCGGATTGGAACAAGTTTTGAAGCAATTCTTGGGGGGTTTCAAAGAGAAACATCGGGGTAAGTATTCCTAACTCAATTTTGGAGGAATTACCTCAGTTTATCACTATTTTTAGCAATTAATTGGTGGTTTAAGTTGGGAAAAATTGTGAAAAACCCTAAGGCTTAGGTGTGAGGGTTAGAGGTCGATCCAGTGTCGGAATTCGACAAATTTTATATGGTTGAACTCGTGAGGAGATAAGGAACCCGTTGAAGTGATAATTTCTGATTTTTGAAAAGTGGGCCCGGGGCTCGGGTTTTACTAATTTCGGGATTTCCTAGTAAGTTTGATTATTTTCGCTTGGGCTTTGTCCCCATAGCATAATGTGACGTAATTATTTTGAATTTAAATAGATTCGACGCACGTGGAGGCCAATTCAAAGGGCAAAGGCGTCGCGGGCTAAGGATTTAGCCGGTTTGAGGTGAGTAATGTTTGTAAATGATGTCCTGAGGGTTCGAAACCCCGGATTGCACATCGTAGTGCTATGTTGAGGTGAGGCACATGCTCGATGATGAGCATGGGG
>MCJB01020407.1:0-22011 GCA_002018475.1 Nicotiana obtusifolia
GTACCCAGAATAGGCGTCGAGAAAACTTAGCGTCTCGTGGCCGGCCGTGGCATCGATCATTCGATCGATGTTGGGCAATGGGAAAGAGTCTTTGGGGCAGGCTTTGTTTAAATCCTTATAGTCTATGCACATTCTAAGTTTGTTTCCTTTTTTTGGTACTACCACTACGTTAGCTAACCATTCAGGATATTTTACTTCCCTAATGGACCTTATATTAAGAAGTTTATTTACCTCCTCCTGAATGAAAGTTTGTTTGGCTTCGGATTGAGGCCTTCTCTTCTGCTTGACCGGCCGAAATTTCGGGTCGACACTTAGCTTATGCGTCGCGATCTTCGGTGGTATGCCTGTCATATCCAAATGGGACCAGGCAAAAGAATTTTCGTTAGTTGAAAGGAAAGAGAGTAATTTACTCCTGAGCTCGGGATTCAAACCCGAACCCAGGTATACCTTCCGATCGGGCGCGTCTCGTCGAATAGGGATTTGTTCCAACTCTTCGATCGTTGATTCGGTCGCGTCGGCTTCATCTGGGATCACGAAGGATCGGGGGATCCCGAAGTCGTCGATATTGAATTGATCCCGTCCGCCCTCCTCCGTTGAAGGCGGCTTTTGTGGTTGCTATTTAGACTCTCGATTAGGGTTTGCAGGCTTTGATGTTGTTCCATCTATTGCGAACATTTCCCTCGCTGCATGTTGCTCTCCATAGACGGTGATGACTCCTTCATCCGATGGGAACTTCAGCATTTGATGTAGGGTAGATGGCACTGCCCTGATGTCATGTATCCATGGTCTACCGAGCAGGGCATTGTATCTCATGTCGCCTTCTATTACACAAAACCTTGTTGCTTTTGTTGTTCCGGCAACATTGACCATCAAAGTTATTTCCCCTTTCGTCGTTTCTGAGGCCATATTGAATCCATTGAGTATTCTGACTTCCGAGACGATTTGATCGGTCAGTCCTAGTTGTTCGATGACCCAGGACCGAACTATATTGGCCGAGCTCCCGGGGTCGACCAGAACACGTTTTATCCGGGTGTCCTCCACCAGCATCGATATTACCAATGCGTCGTTATGAGGTTGTGTCAGGCCTTCAATCTCTCTATCACTAAAGCATAGGGTGCCCTCGGGCGCGTAATCTCGAGTTCGTTTCTCTCGAGTGATTGAAATCTTAGTGCGTCTTAGCACCGGAACTTGGGGTACATCCATTCCTCCGATTATCATGTTGATGGTGTGCTTGGGCTCCTTTTGGTCGCCTGGTTTGTCCCTGTTCTCATAGTGGTTCTTTGCTCGGTCACTGAGAAATTCTCGAAGGTGTCCATTATCGAGTAACCGGGCTACCTCCTCTCTCAGCTGTCTACAGTCTTCAGTCCGATGACCGTGGGTGCCATGATACTTACGCACAAGGTTCGGATCCCTTTTGGAAGGATCTGTTTGCAAAGGTCTGGGCCACCTGGCGTCTCTAATGCTGCCGATCGCCGATACCAGAGTCGCTGAATCGACGTTGAAGTTATACTCGGACAACCAGGGTGCCTCCTGTCGATCTCCAAGTTTCTTGAAGTTACCTTTTGGCAACGGCCTTCTATTTCTTTGACTTACTTCATATTTATTTTCTTGTCTTGGGATCTTGGGTCTCCTCGATGTAGCTCGTCGGTCTTCTGGATACGGTCGGTGCCTATCCCTGTTCGTCCTCGGTTCTCGAAAGTTATCCCTTCGAGACCAATCAAAAGTTTTGATTGAGTATGAAGAACCTGAAGCAACTCCAACCTGATCGTCTTCTATCCTGATCTTGGACTGATACCGGTTATGAATGTCTGCCCAGGTGACGGCCGGAGATTCGATTAAGCTTTGTTTGAGTTGTCTCGATGCCGCTGAACTGCCGGTGTTCAAACCCTGAGTAAAAGCCTGTACCGCCCAATCATCCGTAACCGGAGGTAGATCCATCCGCTCTATTTGGAACCGAGATACGAACTCCCTGAGCGTTTTGTTGTCATGTTGTCTGACTTTGAATAAATCAGACTTCCTTGTTTCAACCTTGATAGCCCCCGCATGAGCCTTTACGAATGTATCAGCTAACATCGCGAACGAATCGATGGAGTTCAGTGGCAAATTGTGATACTACGTCATTGCCCCTTTGGATAAAGTTTCTCCAAATTTCTTCAAGAGAACAGATTCGATCTCGTCATCTTCGAGATCGTTTCCCTTTATCGCACAAGTGTAAGCTGTTACATGCTCGTTAGGATCCGAAGTCCCGCTATATTTTGGAATCTCGGGCATTCGAAATTTCTTCGGGATCGGCTTCGGAGCAGCACTGGCCGGGAATGGTCTCTGCACGAACTTCTTGGCATCTAAGCCCTTCAAAACAGGAGGTGCTCTCGGTATCTGATCAACCCTCGAGTTATATGTTTCGACCTTCTTGTCGTTGGCTTCGATTTTCTTCTCTCCGGACTCGACCCGTTTGGTTAATTCTTCCAGCATTTTTATAATTCCGGAGTTTGCCTCCGAACCGCTTTCATTCGGTTGTGTTGAGACCGGTTCAACTCGTCCGGGCGTCGCCTGTGGTGGAATATCTTCCGTTCTAACCGGGTCCTGAGCACGGTTCTGCAGCTGAGCTATTGCAGCTTGTTGGGCTTGTAGCATTTCGAATATCATTTTGAGGCTAATTGCGTCTTCCTCATTCTGCTGAATTCCCGAATAGTTCTCACCTCGGACACTGTGTGCTGAACCAGATGCATGATCGGCGTCGAATGCCATTTGGGAATTGACATCAACTGGAGCTTCAGCCGGGGGTATGGCATTGTTTTCAATTTGGTTGCTGAATACATTGTTGGTTGGAAGTGATTGTGCCATGTGTAATCTGTGACGTGAAAGACAGAAATTTTTGCAAAGAACAAATGTAAAATTGTGCTTTCAAAAGGAACATATCAACAGTTCACTAATATCCTAGGCCCCACGGTGGGCGCCAAACTGTTTACCCTTAAAATTGGATAACAATTGAATTTGTTCGTCGTGCTAAGGATCCGTAAACTAATTTGATACTGTATAATAATATGATAAAAGCAATTGTAATGTAAGAAGAAAAGTAACAAAACAGTGAACTATGGTGAACAATGTGAAAGAAGATAAATCCTTCGTAGTAGTGATGATAATTGTAATAGATAGCCAAAGAAGAAGAGTTAAGTTGAGAGAAATCAGATCCCCCTTAATGGAGTACAAAATATGCCTCTTATAGGCCCAAAGCTAGAGTTCCAAATAAGATAAATAACTAATTACAAGATAAATCTCCCAAAATACGGGATAGAATTTCCTCAAATCGTGGCACAACGGCTAAGGTGGTTGAGATAATTACTCCTGGCGAAATATCCGGTGAGTAGCAGGATATGCGGTTCGAGGCCGGTCTTTAAGCTCTTAGTGCTCCCAGATCTGTCATACCGATCTGTCTTGTCCCGGCCGCTCCAACTGTCGTACCCGACCTCTTGATCTCGGACCGGTAAAGTCCGGCCGCCTACCATTTCCGTTCTGACTTCCTTCGGTTATATTCGACCCGCTTGCACTTGGATGTGACCGACCCGATTCCATACAGATGTATCCGACCTAATACAACATGAATAACCTTTTTACAACTTTCAAACATATTTACTAATCTTGATGATAGAAGTGTGAAAGACTGGATCAATCATCAATAGTAGATTATCAGATATTGAAAAACAATAATATTATTATTAATAGTTGACTTACAACAAAGTGCAATATTTTTTTCCGAAACAAGAAAGCATGCACAAAGTCATGACTCTCTATATAAGTTGGAAATTAGAGCCCGTACTATATGCAGGAATACTACTTATGCTAGACATATCAATCATATCCTCCCCAAATTTAGCAATCTAAGTTCAATCTATAAGGTTCAGAGATGTAGAAAGTATCAAAAGAATAAAAATACGAATAAAAATAAAACTAAAACGCAACATTCCTCTGAATAGCCACAGCAATGAGGGGGTTCTTCATTTCACAAGATAATTTCAGAACTTCTTCCAAGTCAACTACGTGGACCCCATCCTCCATCCACTTGAAATTCTGCACTAACTTGGCCACCCATAACATCACCGTGACCAACCCTAAGTTCTTCCCGGACATACTCTCCTTCCTGCCCCAAACGGTGCCAAACGAAGGTCACCACCCCTGACGTCCACCAATTGAACCACCTTCAACCACTATGAACCTTTCAGGTTTGAACTCAAGTGGATTCTCCCACACATCAGAATCATGGGTAATAGCCCACATATTAACCATAGCTGTCGTGTGACAAGGAACAACCATGTCGTTGCTTAACATAACATCTGATGTAGAAAGCCTTGCCCACGAGAGAAGTGGACCCGGTGGATGAATTCTCAGGGGTCGTTTGGTAGGCCGTATTAAGCAAAATAATCCCCGTATAAAAATTTAATCCGTCCAATACTATATTTGGTTGGTCAATTCAATTTACTCCTACCTAATACATGGATTAGTTATACCTCATATGAGGGATTAACTAATACCAAGGAAAGAAAGGGATTACTAATCCCTGGATTAGCTATACATGGATAAGACTTAAAATTACTAAATCCAGACTTATACATTGCATAATTAATTTTTAATACAATGAACCAAACACTTGATAAAAAATAATCCCAGCACTACAATCCGTGCATTACTAATCCCTACATTACTAATCTCTGCATTACTTGTGTTCGTAACAAACGACCCCTCAGAGTTTCCTTCACAACCGCTTGTAAATACGGCATCCGACTAACATCAGCATCGGTCACAACTTTTCCCATTGTAACGTTATCAACTTCTTTTTGTAACTTCTTTTGCACTTCAAAATTTAATATAAGCTCCGCCATCACCCATTCAGTTAGAAGTGCTGTAGTGTCAGTCCCTCTGAAAATCATTTCCTGCATTACAACATTAATTAAGAACCGTTACACGTCAGCACTTGTAAAAAGTTATCTAATCAAAAGAATTTACACAATCAGGATATTATGAACACATTAAAAAATTAAACACAGCTAAACACAATGTATGTGTATATATATATATATATATATATATATATGCTAAAAACGATTATATATTTTGCTTAGAACTCTTAAGTCAAAAGTTCGATGGGGCACTGGTTAAACAATTCAGGGCATTGATTGAACAATTCGGTCATATACCTTCGTCCCACCTTCAAATCTTGGGTCCGCCTCTGCAACTAATATGTAACCTTTTGCCAGAAACTAATGTGTTGTCACCCTATTTAAAACCCATATTTAATGTGAATAATTACAGTTATGTAAATATATGATTTTTACGTACCCATAGAACTGCAACCATGTCATCTTCCTCTAGCTTTTCTGCTCCATCAAGAGACAAAAGAACGTCCACAAAATCTGCATTATCCGACGCCGTTTTGGATTCAGCACTGCACCTGTGTTCCTCAATAATGGCTTTGACAAGCTTTCGTACACGTGGCACTAGAGCTTCACAACGTTGGACAATACCAGAAGGGTCATAGAAAAACCTCAGCCACGGAAGATAATCAGACCAATTAAAAGCACCCAATAATTCAAATCCTTCCTTCACCATATCTTGCAACTCCTTTAGCTCTTTGCCATTTTTATTATAACGTTTTCCAAAAACACTCCCCATAATATTATTCAAAGCAGCCAACTGCAAATGTTTCCTCAAAGAAACTGTACCATTTTCCAACTGTTCATTTACTATGTCACGTAGCATAACGGAGCAGTCAAGTTGACGGCCGGTTTCATGCGCCGCAATTCGCTTTGGTGCGAAGAGATGCGACGAAGCGATACGGCGCAACAAATGCCAATAAGTTCCATTAGGAGCGAACCCGATGGCTCGGCTAAACATAAGGATCTTAGCGGATTGTTTAATGGGGCGATCAGCAAACTGAGGAGAAGTTAGAATCTCTTTAGCTATTTGAGGATCGGAGGACACAACTACAGGGGTGGAACCAAGGCTAAAAGCCATAAGCTGTTTAGCTTTTTGAGTCCAAGCCGCGGAGGCTAAAGAGCGATGAGCCAAGCCGTGGCTTAGAGTGAAAAGGCTACCGATAATTGGAAAACCACGGGGTCCAGGAATAGGGATTTTTCCACTACGGTTACGACCATTTTTCCAAGCTACACCCCCGGGAGAACAAGCCCAGGTGATTAGAGTGATCGAAAGAAAGGTTAAAACAATGGAAAGGATTATGTACTCATCAAGGAGATTTTTAGAACCGAGAAAAGTAGGTAGTGTAAACACCCACCAGTTGGAATCCTTTGTCATCACAGCTAAATCCATGAGACTAAAGGGAAACGAAAGGTTTTGGACAAGAGATAGAGGGAGAGAGAGATAGATCGGAAAAGAGAGAGACAGATGGAATTTTTGATGTTTTAAAATGAAAAGTAAAGTGAATTTAAATAGGCTGGGAATTGGAAGGAGGCCACCAATGAAAACACTGTCAAATTCAATGACTTACCATAAAACTATTCAGGACCGTTTGACGATAGATTTTGCCAAAATATATTTGAGTTTTTTTGACAAATACATGTTTGGCCATAGATTTTATCTACATTTTGACAAATTCTTAAAATCCAAAACCCAAATCCCAAAATTTTGGCCCAAAATATCACTATTATATTTTTTAAAAATTGCTCCAAACTTTTATATTTTATAAAAAAAGTCCACCGTTTATTATTTTGTAATAATGTTGCTTTATTTTCTCAGTCATATGATAGTGTATTATGTAGTTCATAATAAAAATAATAATTTGTAGCAAATTTATTTATGTTCAGGACTATGGTTTGCGATAATGTAATGAATATTATTGATAAATGTACTGTTGGGTATTTGTGATAGTTTTTATAACTCGTGGATATAAGTCATGTTTCATGTTTTTTTTTTTTAAAAAAAAAAAAGTAAAATATGTTTTGAAAACTTATGACCAAACATATTTTCATCTTCAAACCAAACTTCACCCAAATTAGATTTTTCAAAACAAATTTGGGAATCTATGGCCAAACACTAGCTCAGTAATCATATTAAAAAAAAATTTAGTAATCTTATTCATTAAAAATCTTGTGATAAATCATACGTAGAAAGCATTTTGTTTAAACATCTTACCATAAAATATATATGGTAACCTTATTACATTATTATCTTGCTATAAAAGAAAAATCCAGGGACTATTGGTTTGGATTTTGTTTTTTCAAGTCAAAAGATACTAATGGAATTTCCCTATATAACAGGATAAGAGATTATAACTGTTTTAGGAAACTAACTGAAATACTAAAGATAAATTGGGGAAAACAAATAATACTATATTATTCATGTTTTGCTAAATATCTAGGAGTTATGTCACATTACATTTCTTAAAATTAGAATTATACGATACATAAATGGTCTACAGGAATGTAGGAGTATTTACTTAGACCACAGACCATTCGTTTAGAGTCAACGAAATTTCTCGCAGACTCAGTTTCTCCTACGTGACTTTTTGTAGTTTTTTGGTGTCAATATTTAAAATAAGAATATGTATGAGTAAGATTCAAAGGGAAGGAAAGCCTTTCATCTACCCTACTTGTTTCTCATTGTTTCCAATTGGAACGTAATTTAGCTTCTTTTTTCTTTTGATTTTCCAATTTATTGCGTTTTTTTAAAATGTAATTGTCCAGATTCATGTGAGGGGCCAAGCCTTACCTCAAGAGATGAGTACAACTAGGTGATAAAGTCATCCAAAATCAATTGGAACGAAGGAAGCCTAGATAAAAAGCGCATGTCCTCCTTCCAACGATAAAACCGTATATACAGATCAACTTACAAAAAAATTGGCTTTGTTATATTTTGATCAAAAACTAGGCAATTGCTACTTATCTAACAGGACCACTCTTTTGGCTACAGTAGGTAGCAGTTGAAAGTTGTGGCATAATAGCCTCTGAACGGAAGAACAAGCAATTTTGGCTAAGCTATCAGCTACCAAGTTGCCTTCTTTGAAGCAATGGTTTACTCTGATCTTTGCCTCACCAATGCTGCTTAAAATCCTGTCCATAATCTGCTTCATCTTAAGGTTGTCAGTAACTTTATTGATCAGCATATTGGCAATGATCAAGGAGTCAAGTTTAAGAATAAAATTAGTGTATCCATGCTGGCTGCACCATTACACTCCAAATTCAGCTGCTAATGCTTCAGTCATGTTGTTACTTGTCCTAGTTACCGGAACAGAGAGGGCCATGATTAAATCACCTCCGTTGTCCCTCACTATACCTCCAATTTCTGCTCTGCCACTCCCTTTATTATAACTTCCATCAGTATTTACTTTGACCGTGGTTGTTGGAGGGAACTCCCAAATGACATGCTTCCATATTCGAATTGGTTGCAATCCCTCGATCTTTTCACATAGAGCAAGCCACTGTAGTTCTCTATCCATCTCTGACAGCTTGCTTGACAACACCATCTTTAGGGTCCATATGCATTGGTACTTTATTGTATTGTGTTGAAATTTGTTTTTGTTTCTATATTTGCATGAAGTCTATTGCTTCCATGTTTCCCAACAAATGATCACATGTAGCACTTGCATGACCAATTTATGAATTTTATTGTTGGTCTTCATCTCCCACCATCTTTTAAAAGTACCAATGGCTGATTTTTGTTAATGTTTCAATCCCAATGGTTGCCCAATTGCATTCCATATGAATTTTGCAGCTTTGCTTCCAGTGAAAACATGTTGCATTGAATCAACCTGTGAACTATTACAACAAGAACATATAGAAACAATGTTAATAACAAATTTTCCTATGATATCATCAAAGGGTAATCTTTTTTTAAAAAAATTCTCCAATCTTAAAAAGGATAATTGAAAGGGATAGAATTGTGCCAAACCTTACTGAGAAAACCATTGTTCTGCTCGTTCATTAGAATAGAATGCCATGTAGTTTTTTTTTTCTTTTTCTTTAGAGAAAAGACCATAATCTGAAAATTTCTACATAGGGAGATCATTTAGATTCTGGTCTCCGATGTCCACACTAGTGATCTTACCAATAATATAATTAGGAGCCACCGTGGACAGCTTGTTGATGTCCCATTCACCATTAATAATGAAGTACTTAACAGAGATTTTAGCAAGACTTTCCAAGGCCTTAAGTGATTCTTGCTAAGGTCCCACCAGAAGCTAGAGTTACTAGATTGTATTTTCTAGACAATGTTAGATTCAGCTTTGTTCCAACTCTTCATCAAGGTCTCCCAACTATGCGAGTCCGAGGAGTTAGGCATTTTAGACACTAGATGTGGCCTTTTGCAATATTTGGATTTAAGGAAGGTTGTCCACAGTGAAGAGTTGGTTCTAAATATCCACTACCTTTTGATTAGAATCGTTTTACCCCCATAAGATAACATTTTATCTTTCCAACCATTGAGCCTTTTGATAATTTTGGATAGCAGGTTGTCAAATAAGCTGATTCTTTTCCTTCCCTGATAGATAGGGCATCCGAGATAGTTGAAAGGAAATTCTTCATCCATGAAGCCAGAGGCCTGCCTGATTCTATTTGTCACGATCCAAATCGGAGGGACGCGACGGGCACCCAGTGCCTTACTCAACTGAGTACCCACGTAACGTATCTTTTTTATCATACCATCATGTGTGAATGGACCGGAAAAGCAGTCATGAGATAACCAAAATAAAAATAAGGAAATAATTGATATATGACGACCCAACATGATATACAAATTTATACATGTGACAATACGGGCCTATAAGGCCGGCATGACCATTTGTACACTTAGAACATATACCGACAAGGGCATACCAGCATTCATATACATGATATCTGTCAACAAGATTTTAAGAGTAAATAAAAGTCATAAGGGTCGGGACAGGGCCCCGCCATACTAATAAATACATGTCCAAGGCATACTGACCAAAATAGGCAACTCAGAAGCAAGTGGAGTGCATCAACACCTTCCGCTGGGCTGATAGTCTACTAGGAGGTCCGTCAACCTGTCTATGGGGACCTGCGGGCATGAAATGCAGTGTACCCAAGCAAAAAGGATGTCAGTATGAATAGATTACCAAGTATGTAAGGCTGGAAAGCATAAATAAGAACAGTAATGTAAAGAGAGATAGAGAAGATACACCTGTAACATCTGAGTACCTCTGAGGGCTCTGACATGAAATATACATATATATACGTAAGCTTTTAAAAAAAATTTGCCTCTGTGAGCATCATCATCATCATATCGTACTCGGCCCTAATAGGCTCGGTAAAAACGTACCCGCCCATCATCAAGTTCGGTAGAATCGTACCCTGCCACGTGAAGCTCGGTAAAATCCAATTCATCAATGGTTGCAAAATAGGTGCCGTACTCGGAAGACTATAGCGTGGCTCGGTAGAGTAAAATAGATACATATATATATAATACATGATGGACTCATGTAATCACGTTCTAAACCTTTCGGAGTGACGTAAGATTGTCGCACTTTCGATCAATATTATGGACATCTATACCATCAATATGAACCTCAATAGGATTTAGGGATCATACATACTTGCTTAGAATAACTTTATAAGGAAAGAACAACATGGACAATCTTAGCTGCTAGGAGTAGATCCGTTATGGAATAGCGTATCGTTTACATTCATTTCACTGTAGATCATGCCAAAAGAAAGTAGGAAGTGCCTTAATATACCTGTATTATCTCTTCCTTATTCCTCCTCAACCAAGCTCAACACAACTTCTTGCGTCTATAACAAGTGAAATGATATTGTCGTTAACATATAGTGTCGTACCATCATATTTGGCTAGTCATATAGCTTACGAAAAAAGAGGCAGCAACTTCCCTATTTTTATGACATCACAAAGACCACTACGGATCATCAACAATCCAACAACAACAACGATAACCAACAATAGCAACAACAACAATATAATCCAATATGAGCTTCTCCGATTATCTTAACAATCATATTGAGCGGCAAGCTCGTTTTTACTAATGACAAACCATAAATTGAATCCAACTCTTACTCCATAAATTGATTCACAACCTTCAACATAATACTTATATTTACTATAAGATTCCTAGTTTAAAACATCCACAAAATGACTTCCAAAACAGCCCCATACGCCTAGCACCCTAACTTTTATCGTCAATCACTTGTGTTTCATTTTAATTTGTTCAATAAACTTAGTTAACACCTAGAAAAGATTAACAACAACAGCCACAACATTATAAGATTATTTCTCGTAATTTCCCGCCATAACAAACCATATATGTGGCCAAAAACAGTCCAACCAACAAGATAACCATGTTCCATATTCTTTCAAGTGCTATCGTATGGTTTTTCACTCAAACAACACAACCAACACAAGATTAACCTTAGGAATAATCAAGATGTTATACATACCTTGGAAAAGAGCTACAACTCAAAACTCCATCTCAACTTAGCTCACAACAGCCCTCAATCACACCACAACATCGTAGAAGCATTCTCGTGTAGTTTTTAACACTTTTGATGATGATTTGAGTTAATTTCACTTGAGTTTGGTTCATGGCATCTTGGGGCATGTTATAGAGGGTTTTGGAGAGCTTTTGGACAAATTTTGGGTGAGAAATAACCCGAAATGAGGCAGAAACATCTTTTAAAAGAAGTAGGATCGGTAGCCGTCTCAAGTGGGTCCCAACAGGAGCTGTTTGTGTAGTCTCGCAAAAATGCGAATATCTCTCTACTCAGACGTCGTATCGACAAACGGTTTAATGCATTGGAGACTAAACTTGTAGATCTTAACTTTGATGGGTAGATCACTCCATAAATTCAAGTACATTGAGTGAAAAGCTCAGTGACATTTGACCTAAATTTCATTAAAACTTTTGAAAGTAACTTGTGACAACTTCCGTCGACTTTCGTTTCATAGATCGCTTGACTTCAAAACTTAACATACGACTATCATACGAATAAAATACCTCAGAACATTACACTCTTATCATATTAATCACCCTAGTCTCACCCCACAAGTGCGAGTTATAACATTCCCAACTTGCCGACTTTTGACGAAACTTATTTTCTTCGATTCGATTAGCTTCTTAACCGTCCAACCTTCATGATAATTCCTTAAAACTTGTTTTAACCCATAATTACCTTTGTAAAGGTCCTTAAATCCTCTGGATCATATTGATTCACTTAAGATGAATTCTAATATGAAAGTACAGGGTGTAACATCCTCCCCCCTGGAACATTCGTCCTCGAATGTAAAAGAGTCTTAGAGGGGAAACTAGCCCTTTACAGATTTTACAATTCCCTATGCAAACAGGACTATCTTATACCTTGTGTCCAAATAATTCTGCTCCTGAAAACATTGCAATGGTTTAATTTCGAATATCATTTAGTCGTAGAATGAGTGTTAATCAAAATCACATAACATGGGCTAAGAAAAAACATGATCGAGCTACAGTCATTAAGAATCTTCTATCTGAAACAACTGAGGGTACTTAGAATTCATTTCTTCTTCGGTTTCCCGCATCTTTCCTTTGACGTTGTTATTCCTCCACCATATCTTTATGAAAGTTACTTTCATGTTCCAACTTGTGGACGTGCTGATCTAAAATAGCACTAGATCCTCTTCGTAAGACATGTTATTTGTAATATGAACCTCATGTGCTTCTACAACTTAGAATTCTGATTCATTTATTGCTACTAGAATCTTCTCATAATATCGATCATTTGTTACTTGAATATCATTTAATGCATTTCTTCAATATCAGAACATGATAACCAGATGAACGGATCCTAATTCTGAGGGAAGATTCAATTTAGTCCCTTCTCTATGTAGTTTGGAGTGGCTTTATATATGTCTTGATTAGCTTATCCCATTATGTTATTATTCTCTTTGTGAGCGAAATTTTCAAGAAGGCCTCATTATCAACTCGAGATTTCCTTAAGTCTCGTCGTCGCGTGTTGGGGTTCGATCTATGACACTTCTAAGCACAAATACTCTTGAATAAGGATGACTTTTCTATAACTTGATACATTAAATTTGGGTGAACAATTCTGTCTTTCAAACTATCTTATGGGGAATCTACATTTCCATCCACATCATGCTTTATAAAGAGCTACTCCGTGCAGTTTAAAATGTATCCTTACGGTTCTCCCTCATGTGTACATACTATTATAGTTATTGTTTTACGCTACTCAATCGTCGGTAATTGATTATCCCATCTTTTCGTAAAATTTGGCATTTTAGCTTGTGACATGTCTTTGAGTATCTGAATTGTACGCTTCACTTGCTAGAATTATCTTATGTACCCAAGTTTCTTGAGAGGACTTTTAGTAGTTATCTGTAGTTAAGCACCTCTATTAACCACAATCGAGGTGGAAACATTATGTACCCGATCTACTTTCTTCATCCTTCCGTTTTATATAACCTTTAGTAATTTGTGCAGTAAAAGTAAACTAAGTTTTGTCAAACTAACCACAGTCGTCCATGTGGAATCGAACTTGCTATATTTGTAACGAATTTTATGCCAATCTTTTCTTCTTTCAATATTGGGTTGCTTTATTCGTGTCAATCCATTTGGTTCCTGATGTTGTATTTTGTCCAATCAGTAACAGGAATATTACGCTACGAACCCTACAATGATGTCCTTCATGTCATCCTACCAATATAATCCTTTGACATCATGGTATACTTTTGACGTTCTGAGATAAATAGAATAGTGTGAATAATGAACCTCTGTCCCAATGCATAATTGGCCATGACATTTCAAGATCCCTCTTTCAATAGACTCAAAAAGCTGTAGTTATCTCTTGCTAAATACTTCTTTTAACTTTCCCTAAAACGATAATCTTCCCTATCTACAAGAGATGACTAACATATTCACGGCCATTATATTTTTATTAACTGATTCTGCCAAGCGTATTTCAAACCTTAATTGGTGAAGACCTCTAGTCAACCCCTTTTTCCTTTCGGGCTTGCTCATTTATCAAAATACCCATGACTGACGACTAAACGCATCCATTACAATCTTAGCTCCGCTCTTTTTATTCTAGTTCTTAGTCGTCTTATATAAAACATGTATACCATTATGGTTCTCCATTCCTCCTTATTTTTCTCACTATCCCTAGTTGTCAAGGGCTTCATACTTGGCTTATATTATGATATTCCTTATTTGCAACCCTGATCTAATTCCCACACATTCTGAATCCCTTGTATATATAGTTCTGGACCTCATCTATTGAATTTCATCTTCTTGTTACCGTATACATTTTACGTATTCTTGGTTGGTTAGGTTTCGATTTATAGAAGAAACTGACGTTGTGAAACAACTTACCTTCATACTGCTTCTTTCTAGTTCATCTTTTCCTTATTGTCTATTATAAGTCTTATCCTTGATGTCGACTTTATTGTTTCCACTTTGATGGTTTCTCTTCTTTACGGTTTTCCTTGAAATATCGTACTAACTCCCTTGTTCTTGATATCATCTTGACTATCCCTCATGGTTGCAACATTTAGATATTATTATGGTTTGTCTTTAATTTCAATCTAAGCAATTTCCTTTGGAGTTATATCTTCCAACTTTAACGCATTCTTCACGTTAACATTCTGATGTATAAAGTGTTTGACTATGATTGTCGTCTATTTATAAACCAATATTGTCTCTTTTTCATATTGATCCACTTCCAATCCACACTTAACAATGAGTGGAAGAGGTTGTTGGAAGAATAGTACCCAACTATGTGGAGCTAAATGTGGGTATTAGAGTGTACACTTGACATGTAAAAGAAATAGCTTTAATACGCTTCCAAACAAGTTGGTTTTGCAAATTACTTCTATAAACTATACTTTCAATGATTGACTAGAGAAATGAAACTAGAAATTGGTTAATTATTTTTGGTTGTTTTTTAAATAGGTAAAATGCCTAGGGATGTAACCTTCGCCTAGGTGTTAGCCAAATGGGTTAATTATGTTAACACTTGTTTTAGTGATTGAGGTGTATTATAGCTCTCAACTATAAATTACCCACTCAATGCCTCTCGGTCGTAGAGCAATTTTGCCTAATTTGGGTTTCTCAAGCCCAAATGGGCATCAAACCAAATAGTTGATATGAGCTCAAGTCGGGTTTTCTCTATCTCTAGTTTAAACCCTTTAATTAGGCTAGTCAAAACCTTAACTAGCCCAATTTCTTGTTAGCCTAGTTTTCTTAGACCAAGTCCCTCTTTCTCTAAGACCAAGTCGAAAAGGCATGAATCAATGTTTGCAACCATCTAAAATTAAAGCATGAACAAGGCAAAATAACAAACACCCAATCATAAACAAGCATTAGATTAATTACCCATAAGGTTTACACACTAGGATTGGGTCACAACCCTAGTAAATATCTAGCTACTCATAATAGAAATGGAAGAAAATAAAGAAGAAGCACTAATTAAAGCCATAATATAAAATTGAAATGATAAACTCTGCTATTTTAACCCAAATTGGTCACAAATTACCAAAAGTGGTAAACTACAACGACTACAACTCAAAAAGCTACCAAAATTGACCTAAAAAGTAATTTTCGTCTATTTATAGTGGCCCAAAATTTGCTGACAAAAATACCCTTCGGGAGGTTCTGCGGCCGCATAATTCCATGTGCGGTCCGCACTTTGCTCGAGTCTGCGGGTAGAGGGATAATGCAGCCACACAATTTCATCTGCGGCTGCACTTCTGCTTCTACGGCCGCACAATTCCATGTGTGGTCCGCACTTCTGGCAAGGCTTCAGTCTTGGTCGTGGTCGTTTTGCACATTTTTTGAAAATTTTGAATTCTTGTTAGTGCGACCATGCTCTACGGCCTCACAAATTGTGTGCAGTCCGCACTTCTATTCAATCAACCTCTGAGCTTTAACACCAGATCTGCGGCCACAGAGAGAATTTTGCGGTCCGCGCTTTCTTCTTCGACCGCCGAAATACTTTTGCGGACTGCACTTTTGGTCTGCCGCGCCCTTTCTTGCCTTATGAGCTAGAACACTCATTTTGAGTAAGATTTCTTCATTGGAGTCCAAATCTCCAATAGTCCTGCAATTTGCACACTTTCATTAGTTTTGAAAACATAAATCAACACTTTCGGACTAAAACTAAAGTAAGAAGGTACTAATAAGTGGTTAAAATTCACACTTATCAACTCCTCCAAATTTATGTCTTTGCTTGTCCTCAAGCAAATAGATTAGTTCCCACCTCATAGTGAAAGGTCATTTCAAAGAGTCAATGGTAAGCAATTCATACTCAGTTGGGACCAACAATTGCCCACACTACTCATGCATTATCAACAAGGCAAGTAATTCACATATCATGCACATATAGTTCTAATGTGACATTTGAGCTTCAAGAATTGACTTTACTCATCAAGGATTCTTATTCTATTATGTAGATCATGGTGGACTCCAAACTCTTCCTCCTCTACTTTCCATTTGCCAAGCTCACTTCAAAAGTTAGCACTCAATCTTAAGATCAATGAAAGGTTCATTTTTCTCTCACAAATGAATGTCACAAGTACGACGTCAAGTACCATAGGCTTGACCCTCATGTGGACCACCACTAAGGTTAGCTCACTCGGTTCAAAATCAAGTTGGACTTCTTTGGGGTTGTAATGAAGGCTTTTGTATTATGGTAGGATACCATATGGGTAAGTGGTTACACCTTTTTCTTAAGTACTCCACATTTTCATTTCTTGGCTCACATTTACCAATTCTTAGAGGCATTCTCTTTTTTCTTGGGGGTAGAGAGACTTGACATCACTCTTTCTTGTTCATTTCATTCTTTTTCTTCCTTGATGCTCATGTTATGGATAATTACTTCTTTTTGATTCCATAAACCCTTCCTCTTATTCTCTTACTTGTATTTTTCCTTTTGTTCTTTTTCTTTTCTTGCCTTTTCTTTCTAGAGATCATTTCTTTTCTCATTTTGGTGCCTTGATATCTTTTTAAAATTCCTCAAATCCCCCCCCCCCTCCCAACCAAACTTATGCCTTAAGCCACTTATTTCACAAGTGTTAAGGAAGGTCCTGGTGCCAAGAGAGGATCACGGCAAAACGGGTAAAGACTTATATCATGGTTATCAAATGAGAAAGGCTAGAGGCTCAAAGGGGATTGTCTATGGATAACAACATTGGTTGGCAAAAGAAAGCTCAAATGGACCAAGGAAAGCCTACAATCATTTTCCAAACCAAGTAAAACTTAGGATTTCGCCTTGAATCACATTCGGGGCAAGTTCTTGACCATTCACACGAGTACTTGGACTAGCAACGAATCAACTCACCCCTCACTCAACTAAACTGTGAAAGAGGATAGAGTCGAGAGCCTACAACAACCACAATCAAATTAAAGATCACAATGGTCCAATAAACCACTCGATGATTAACCAAAGTCAATCAAGAGTCTCAAAGTCACTAACTAGAGCTATTTTTCTTTCAAAAACCTTGTTTCAAACCATAAACACGTAGTTAAGTGTGTTGGTACCAAATGAAGTATGAATAACTCTTTTTCGAGAATGACTTGATTAGGCCTTTTATTCATTACTATTACTATTATTATTATTATTATTACCTAAACGAAAAGAAAAATATTTCCTTAAGAAGGTTGTCATGCCATCCATCATACGGGAAAAGTCACTTGGTTCACACAAAACTACCTTTCGAAAGAACTGTTGCATTAATAAAACCAAAGGCTTATTATCCATACTACTACGACAAACATAAAAATAAGCAGCTGACATAAAAAGAAGCTACTAAGACAACAAAAACTAAAGTGGAAAGTTAAAAAAGCTAATGAACAATAAATACTAAAGATAGGTAAACTAAAAATAAGAAAAGAAACAGAATCATCCAATTATTACAGTCCAAATATATCCAAATATGTCAATCAAATAAACTCTACCCCGAATAAAAGTAAGCATTGTCCCCAATGCTTAACAAAATAAGAGTAAAAAGAGAGAGGCGACGAAAAACTCCGTGAGCATCCTTGGACATCTCAGTGTCCCCAGCATCATCATCTCCCATTGGGTCAGCCAATTGTATCTCATCATCATCATATCTAGGAGTGGCGGGAGTGGCAAACATTGCTTGCACTGCTTCAGCTGTGTCTGCAGCAAGGCATGGCTCATCAGACTAGCCAGCTGCTGCAACCGGTGCAGATGGATCTGGGCGGTCTAGTTTGGGTCAAGTAGCATGTCAAATGGCAAATCCCCAGCTATCGCAAGTTGGGTCAGCTACTTCCTAAGCTTATCAACTGATCTCTTGCTTGCCTGAGACTTCCTTATCTTTTTTACTTACTTGGTCAACTCCTCAATAACCGACCCGTGCTGTACCAGAGTGTCAATGATCATCTTCTAGTTGTCCAGAATCTTTTGCACCTTCTGATCAAGATCAGTGGAGACTTGTGGTGCATGTGTAGATGACTGCGCTGCAACAGTGATAAATATCTCAGGCAGCTTTGAAGTAGCTGTCTGCATCTAGTTGTTAAGACTCGCCTATGTCTAGGAGACTCACAGAGCAGATAATGGAGCTGTAGGCATAGGAACCAGCCTTAGAGCTGTAGCAAGGGCAGCCCTAGGGGCTGTGATAGGACCTGAAGATGGTGGCTGAGGCATAGCAGCAACACTAGAAGAGGGCTCAGCAGAGGTAGATGGAATGTCAGCTATCTCAGAAACTGCCACTGCCAGCTCATCAGACTGGCATGTGGTGGTAACAGGCTGAGCTCTCTTCTTTGGGTTGGTCGAATCCATCAATGAGTACCAGTCAAATAGCTTCTTTGGCTTCACCTTTGTATCATATGATCTCGGCTCTACCTTTGCATCAGTAAGGTACTCTGTAATAGTATTGGGATAAGGGTAGGCCGTGTTGGTCTGCTGTGCTACGAATGAAATATTGGCCGACATCACGGCACTCACATTAATTAGGTACCCGGCCATGATAGAAGGCACTAGAACAACTCGTGGAATAGGTAGATGGGTCTCATTCTGACATGGATCAAGTCGGCTACACACAAAAGTCTGTCATCCCTTTTCCTCAAAGCTCAATTTGCTCCGGTGATTGGAAACCCCAGCAGTGATCCATGGTGGTGGTGGTCCCGGTGGTGCTAAGATCTCAGCTAGCCATGGTCGGACTTCTTCTTTCATAGCACACTTCTCTATGTACTCTTTTGGCTCTAAGTCCTCAAACCCCAAGTAAGCTTTAGCATGTGCTGATCAAACTCACCTTGAGGTTGCGTACTTTGGTCACCTTTGTCTGCTTCTTGATGTGATAAATGTTGGCGTAGAACTCGCGGAGAATGTACTCTTTGGCATCTGCAACTCTCTCAGTGAACAACATCCACCCCTTTCTCGCTCTAAACAGTCTCAGCACTGCAGGGTTGTATGATTCTAGATCTTTCAACATAAACTGCCTCTCAAGGGTCAAAGATCTCGTGGGCCACCACATTCGGATGCCAGAGGTAGTGAAGCTAACAAATCTTTCCTCCCATATCTCCTTCTTCTTTGATCTCTCCAGACCAGTGGATGTACCCTCTCCCCCTATGCCATCATTAGGAATATCCTTTACAGTCTGTGCATTCGTTTCTGGAACCGCTGCTGGCTCAAAAGTCTGGCTGGCACTTTTGGAACCCTCAGAAGTGCTGCGAGATGAAGAGGCCTCATCTATGAGCTCAGATCACCCATGCGGCCTAGACTGTGCAACTTCCTGCTCCTTCGAATTCTAGGCAGAGTTTCCCTCAGAAACTTCCCTAGATGGGACATAAGAGCTAGACTTGGAGAGGTTTGCACACCTCCCTCTGCCTGTTGTGGCCTTCTTCCTGATAGTTTTGGGCTGGCTAAGGGGCAAGGTGCCTCTACCTCGACCCTGAGAAGAATCACCTTTGCCCTTTGTAGTTTCGTCGTGGCCGTGCGATCGAACTATTGTCTGTACCAAGGAAAAGAGGATTGTTAGTTGCAAGGCACCATTCAACACATTCAAGACTTATGTAGGCAAGGGAGAACATTGTGGACATAGTTGCATTACGATAGAAACAGCATGCTGTAGGAGTTGGGAACTATGGTCCGCATATTTTTGATGAGCAGTTGTAGACAGGAAGTGCGGACCGTACAATTGCAAGTGCGGCCGCGCTTCTGACAAGCAAACTTTAGAGGCTTAGAAGCCTCTCTTTGAAGACAATGCGTAGGCCATTTTGCAGCGGCATAATACATCTGCGGTCCGCACATTTATTAGTGCGGTCCGCACATATAGGTCTCAGAAGGTAGACCTCTGATGGACTTAAGAGCGGCCTCTCTCAGAATTCTACGGTCCGCACATTTAAGTGCGGTCGCAAAAGCACTTGCCTTTACCAGGTCGTTCAAAACACAAAATTGCATACCGCAAGTGCGGCCACAAATTTCAAACTTTACGAACATGCAGTCATTTTGCTATTGCTTGTACAAATCGGCATGACAACATGGTATAAACGGTGAAATCTCACTAACCCAACCCCATAGATTATGTATTATCAACTACCCAGTACAGATCTACCCCACATGGACACATGGGTGAACTCTAATAACATATGGCCTAAAAAGAAATTAAAATTTCAAAAATTAAACTAACACAAATTTTAACATCAGATGAAGCATTCCAGACGGAGTGAGTGCACTGGGAGTGTAAGCACAGGTAGGTGTGTATGAGAAGCAGTGAAAGTTTCGCAGGAAAACTTGCAGAGTAACAGTGATTGTGGGGAGAGTGAAAAGTATGAAATGAAATCAAAAGTTCTATTTATACTAAGATCCATAAGAGGAAAAATGGGTCAAGTGCGGCCGCAAAATTTGATGTGCGGTCCGTATATTTTTGGATGCGGCCGCAGATTTTCACTTGCGGTCGTAGATTTTCACTTGCGGTCGCAGATTAGCCCCGCAAGGACAAACTTAAAACTTCAGAGAGTTTACATTTTTACACTTTGGCAAGCTTCTACATGTGCGGTCCGCATGTGAAATGTGCGGCCGCAAATGTACTTATACTATGACACGTAGAAATGTGCAGTCTATACAAATAAAGTGCGGACCGCAGTTCCTTCGACACTTAGCCGTTTTTTAGTTCACCCTTCTTGAAAGTCACACTCAACCCTGTAGCAGACTTCAAATCAAGTTAGAATACAAATAACATCTAACTACAAAAGAAAAAAGGAAAAGAACACTCTGGTTGCCCCCCAAGAAGCGCCTGATTTAAAGTCGTGGCACGACGCAATGTCAAAATGCCCTCAAGTGAAGTAAATGACCTCCACCATGTGGCAATCTCATACCTTGCCCATGTTGTTCTTCACCCAGTGACCATCGATTCGAAATATTTTATTGTTTTTGTCCTTTAAGTCTAATGCACCAAAAGGTGTCATACCAACAATTTCAAATGGACCACTCTACTTGGATTTCAGCTTCCCGGGAAACATTCTCAACCTTGAGTTAAACAATAATACAAGATCGCCCACCTTGAACTCTTTCTTCCAAATGTATTTGTCATGAAGATATTTCATCTTTTCTTTGTACAAGTACGAACTCGCGTATGCATGGTACTGAAACTTGTCCAATTCATTCAACTATATAACACGCAAGTTAGCGGCTACATCGCAATCAAGATTTCATTTATTTAGAGCCACATTGCCTTGTGCTCTAGTTTTACCGGGATAATACAAGCTTTCCCTAACACCAACCGGTATGGAGATATTCTGATAGGTGTTTTGTAAGCCATCTGATAAGCCCATAATACATCATCAAGCTTCTTGGACAAATCCATTTGATTAGCGTTCACCGTTTTGGACAAGATGCTCTTTATCTCCCGATTGGAGACTTCCACTTGCCCTCTAGATTGTGGGTGATAGGGAGTCGCGACCTTGTGAGTAACACCATACTTGCTAAGTAAAGTGTGAGATTTAGTTTGCTTTATTGGATTCTCTTGCTCTGTTCTCTATACAGTGGTATCAGAGCCAGTTAATCCTTTCAGGGGTGGGGGAGT
>MCJB01020407.1:25241-39445 GCA_002018475.1 Nicotiana obtusifolia
GAAAAAACAAGGGGTAACTTAGCATACGTATTATAGGCAACGAAGAACCAATCGGGCAAGTTCTAGATGGCAGCAATGAACACGAGAATTATCGAACAACGAGCTCACACACACCGGCACATCAACTATTTGGTTAACATAATTTACAACTTTGGAATGCGCACTTAGTGACTCGGGGCTTTCCTTGTGTCTACAATCACAATTCTAAGTAGCCCTATAGTTACTGAGCGAGCCTCAATTTCACTAGATTGATTTGTTCTAGGGTTCTATACTTCACTTATGGTTTCATACTTGTTTGTCCACCTACATACCATCCTGGTCAATGTACTTTATACTCAACAGCCCGGTTCCACTATTACACCCTTGAAAAAAGAACGCGACAAAAGAAAAAACAAGGGGATTTTATTGCTAACTATTTAATTATAACAAATGATAATAACATATATACACAAATCATAAATCATCACTATCAACCTATCGAATGCCACCACAAGTTCACAAGTCAGTTAAAATATACAGACCAAATGGAAATATAAGGCTACTACCCCCAACCTAAGCACATGCATTGTCCCCAATGCAATAAACAAAAAAGTAAAGGACAAAGGGGCTCCCTGGTGGCGCAAATGCGTGAGGAGGATAGCCTAGCTAGCTGCAGGTGCTGGCGGAGAAGAGTGAGTGCGGTCTGAAGCTGGCGGGGGAGCTGCTGAGCTACTACTACCATCTCCTGCCGAAGGAAATCTCCTAGCGGCCTTATCTATCAATTAGCGCTCAAGGGCAGCTTCGATGTCTGCCTGCTCCTGTTCCTCTTCTGCTGTGGGGAGTGCAATTTCTTTACCTTTATCTTTTGAAACAGGGGCTGCACCCGCATCAAGTTCTGCACTGACTTCCTTGGAATCTTCCCCTTCAAATTCTGACGACGCTTCCGATGTCTAGTCATCAGTGGAGTCAATGCGAATTGGAGCAGCAGAAAGCTGAGACACTNAATCAAGGGACAAAAAGACTAGCACACTCTCTCTCAGAATAAAATTTCAAGTGTCACCACCTGCCATGCCATAGGCTTGCCCTTATTTTAATTCATCGCCTATTTCTAAGAACACTTTAGTTAAAGATCACATAAGGACTTTATAGGCTTGTAATGTCGGTTTAAGGATGGGTAGGATGTGAATTTAAGATAATAGTGGCTACTTCCTCCTTGAATTCTCATTACTCTCTTTCTCCTTCCAACCTTTTGTTCCTTTGCCTTCAATGGATTTACAGTCCCACATTAAACCCCACTCGCGTACCTCTTTATTTGATTCTCAAGCTTCTTTATACCACTTGCATCGAATATTTTTTTTCTTCTTTTGCTTTCAAACTTTGTGGTATTTATTTTTTATTTTTTTTCGAAGCTTCCATAGATTGACATGAGCTTTTGAGGTACGGAGTTCCCATTTGATTTCATGATTTTACCCATTTCATTATTGATCCCCACCCCCAACTTAACTTTCATCAATACTCTCAATGTTCAAGGAGGGATGGGTTCAAAAGAAGTCATTTTTGATGAATGGGTTTAGGTTGTAATGCGGAGGCCAACAAAAAGGCTACAAGGCTCAAAATTGGGTACTAGTGATAGTCATAATGCACAGGTCGGTTGAAAGAGGCTAGAAAGGTTTTATCACTACTCAAAGAAAGCCTAAGATCACTTCTCTAACTTAGCATACGTATTATAGGCAACGAAGAACCAACCGGGCAAGTTCTAGATGGCAGCAATGAACACGAGAATTATCGAACAACGAGCTCACACACACCGGCACATCAACTGTTTGGTTAACATAGTTTACAGCTTTGGAATGCGCACTTAGTGACTCGGGGCTTTCCTTGTTTCTACAATCACAATTCTAAGTAGCCCTAGAGTTACTGAGCGAGCCTCAATTTCACTAGATTGATTTGTTCTAGGGTAATATACTTCACTTATGGTTTCATACTTGTTTGTCCACCTACATACCATCCTGGTCAATGTACTTTATACTCAACAGCCCGGTTCTACTATTACACCCTTGAAAAAGAACCCGACAAAAGAAAAAACAAGGGGATTTTATTGCTAATTATTTAATTATAACAAATTATAACATAATAACATATATACACAAATCATAAATCATCACTATCAACCTATCGAATGCCACCACAAGTTCACAAGTCAGTTAAAATATACAGACCAAATGGAAATATAAGGCTACTACCCCCAACCTAAGCACATGCATTGTCCCCAATGCAATAAACAAAAAAGTAAAGGACAAAGGGGCTCCCTGGTGGCGCAAATGCGCGAGGAGGATAACCTAGCTAGCTACAGGTGCTGGCGGAGAAGAGTGAGTGCGGTCTGAAGCTGGCGGGGGAGCTGCTGAGCTACTACTACCATCTCCTGCCGAAGGAAATCTCCTAGCGGCCTTATCTATCAATTAGCGCTCAAGGGCAGCTTCGATGTCTGCCTGCTCCTGTTCCTCTTCTGCCGTGGGGAGTGCAATTTCTTTACCTTTATCTTTTGAAACAGGGGCTGCACCCGCATCAAGTTCTGCACTGACTTCCTTGGAATCTTCCCCTTCAAATTCTGACGACGCTTCCGATGTCTAGTCATCAGTGGAGTCAATGCGAATTGGAGCAGCAGAAAGCTGAGACACTTTCGCAGCGGGCGGTGGGATGTCCACCATGAGTGTCGAGAAATCTAGGCCCAAATCAATCTGGCCAGCACTCGGGTTACCCTCGTTGGGGAGGAGGGAGGAGATGTCGAACTCCAGATTTTGCATTTTCTGAAGATCTGTCTTTAGTTGTTTGACATCCTCCTGTAGTTGGGGTAGCCTGGTCACACCACCTTTCTCAATACCGTCAACCCTCGATTCAAGCTTTGATATCCTTTCTCCGAATTCCATTTGTTGTTGTAACAGTGGAGTCAAAGCTTGTTTTATCAGGGAAGGCAATGACTTCAAGAGCTGATCTACTTTAGAGTTGGTATGTTGAACAATTAGACCCATTCTTGAAATTGCTGGCATGTGGGATGCTGATGGGCCTGTGGGAGCTGATGTGCCCGTGGGAGCTGATGGTGCTGGTGCTTCAGCAGCAGGAGAAGATGCAGGATCCTGAGGAGATAAGAGGTTCTGCGCGTCAATTTCCTCTATTGTGGTAGGTGCAGGGGCCAATGCATCGCTGATACGAGTGATATCAATATCTCTCGTAGATTTCCCAAGTCTGTCTTGGTGAGGTAGGAATGGGACATCCACCTCTTGGAAAAGTGTGGTGATCAGACTTGGGAAAGGGAGTAAGGTAGTCTGCTGAATCACTCTGATTCCAATTTCTTGGAATATGAGGCTTCCCACATCAATCGCAATCGGGTAAACAACTCCGGGTAAACAACTCCTGCATCAAGCCATTTTATGATCTCTTTCTTCACCACTTCTTGCATTGCTGGATTCAGCTTTCTCTGGTGCTACACACTTGGTTTTGTTCCATCTTCAAGTAGAATCTTGTGCTCACAAATTCCAGCTGGAATACCTCGGATGTCCGCTATCGTCCATCCGATTGCCTGTTTGTGTTCCTTAAGAACTTTCAGCAACTGCTCTACCTGCACATCATTCAACAAAGATGACACGATTACCGGTAAAGTGTTATTCGAACCAAAAAATTTGTACCTCAAATGCGATGGAAGTGGCTTGAGCTCTAATTGGGGTGGTTCAATAATGGAAGGCTTTGCTGGAGGCGTAGCTCGATTCTCCAGTGGAGTATATGAATACAAACCGCGACCTTCTAAGGCATTTACTGACTCTATGAACCCATCCAAGTCGTTTCCATCAAAATTCACCAATATGGCCGCCAGGGCCTCACCAAAACATTGCTCTTCCATTTTTATATCCACTGCTTCATCAACTTCATCAATAATACCGATTAATGAAATGTTTTCATATTCGGCTGGCATCTTCATCCCCTTGCTAGCTTGAAAAGTAACTTCTTCATTATTTACCCGGAATTTTATTTCATTCCGTTCCGAGTCCATGAGAGCTCTTCCCGTAGCTAAGAAAGGTTTTCCCAAAATAATGGGGATTTCCTTGTCCACTGCGCAATCATGGATAACAAAATCGGCTGGAATATGAAATTTTCCAACCTTGACAATCACATCATCCACAATATCCACTGGTCTCTTGATAGATCGGTCAGCCATCTGCAATCTCATGCTGCTTGTCGGCCTTGGCATTCCTAGCCCGGCTTGTTTGTAAATGGCTAAAGGCATTAGATTTATACTAGCTCCATTGCCACACAAGGCCTTAGCAACATCGCGTACTCCAATAGTACACGGAATAGTGAAAGCTCCTGGATCCTCCTTCTTCTGGATCGGGTTTGTTGCTATGATAGAGCTTACTCTGTGAGTTACGTTGACCACTTTATTCCTGGTGGTTCTCTTTTTAGTGATCAAGTCCTTCAAGTATTTGGCAAATCCCGGCATTTCTTGGAAAGCTTCCAAGAAAGGTATATTGACTGATAGCTGCTTGAGAATGTCACAAAACTTCTCAAATTTACTATCGTAAACTCTCCTTGTAAGTCTCTGGGGAAATGGTGGAGGGGGTCTAGGAATCGGCGGAAGAACAATTGGTGTTTCTTCTGCCTTATCCTTTACCTCTTCCTGAATATCCTCTGTGTTCACAACAATTTCTGTATTTTTACCTACCTCAGCAACATTACTTCTTTCAGCAACAATTTCACTTCCAACCTCCGTCTGAAACTCTTCAGAAGCATCTTTACCCTGTAATGTCTTGCCACTCCTAGTTGTGACAGCCATGATGTGAGCAGTTGGACCACTTCCACTTCCTTTAGGATTTGCAATCGTGTCGCTAGGAAGCGTTCCTTTTTGCGGTGGATATTGCTCACGAGAGAGATCCCTTATTTGCAATTCCAACTTTTGTATAGCTGCTGTGTGGGAGCCAACCAATTCAGTCATATTCTTCATTGAGGTGTCTGACTTCTCTTGGTTTTGTATTATCCTCTCGAGCATAATTTCCAATTTAGACTCACTAGATGATCCTTGATTCGGATAGTGCCCTTTCGGAGGAACATAAGGATTGGAACTCCGATTTGGAAAATGGTTATTGTTGTTCCAATTACCCTGACTAGGTCCAGTTTGATCGTTCCGCCATTGTTGGGAACCTTGCGGGTTTGGTCTCCAATGATTTTGTGCTGCTTGACCCTGGTAGGGCTGCCTTTGATAACCACCATTAGTATTGTTGACAAAATTTGCCTCTTCATATTCTTCACTGTGTGTTGGTATCACAGCCTCTACTACATTAATTTTTTTCTTCTGATTTTCAATGAATAACTTTGTCAAGACATTGACATTAGTAGCAAGTTCAACAGTCACTTGGTCCCTTTCTTGGTTTTCTTTGATCAAGTTGTTCATGGAAGGAGACCCAATTGTAATGCCACCTATAGTGTCCTCAGAATGCCAATCTTGATTATGTTTAGCCATCTTGTCCAGAATCTGAGTGACTCTAGCGAAAGTCTTATCCATGAAAGAACCAGCAGCAGCATTTTTCGCTATCGATTGGTTCATAGGATCCAAACCCATGTAAAACTTTTCCAGCAAAATGGAGTCTGGAAAGCCATAGTTTGGCGACCTCACCAAATACAACTTGAATCGTTCCCATGCTTCGTGCAGCTGTTCACCCGGTAGTTGTTTGAAGAAAAATATTTTATCCCGGAGCTCTGATTTCTTGCTTTGTGGAAACCACTTTGACAAGAATGCCCGAACCAGCTCAGGCCATGAACGGATGGAATTTGGAGGAAGGTTTTGCAGCCATCTCCTCGCATCTCCAGCCAACGAATACTTAAAGCATCTGAGCCTTAATGCATTGTCAGAGACGTTGTTTTATTTGTGCGTCGCACAAACACCCAAAAAGTTCCTGAGGTGCTGCGTCAGATCGTCATCAGTAGAATTTCTGAAGTATCCTTCAGCTTTCAGCATCAATATCAACCCATGTTCTACTTTGAACGTAGCAGCACCTATAGCTGGAGGTACTATAGCATTAGTATCTTCAATATACTCTTCGATGTCGGCAAACGGATTCTCTTCCTGCTCCCCCACCAAATCATCTATAGGATCCGCCATATCTTCCTTTCTACAACCACCAAAACAAACAACGTGCAATCAAATAGAATTAGACTTATAGTAAAGTACACAATAATCAGAAATTTCAAAACCGTATTCCCCGACAATGGCGCCAAAATTTGATCCGCTCAAATTACACCTTTACAATAGTATAAGCGATCGATGTCAAATATAGTAACCCAACGAGGTTGGGGTCGAATCCCACAATGAATAGGTGTGAAACAATTATCCGATTAAAGCAATACTGTACTTAGTCGTAATTCAATCAAGTAACCAAATAGAGTAAATTAATGTTGAGTACGTAAAGAAAAGTAAACTAATAGTTGCAACTCGAAAATGAATTGCAAGTAAAGATATGAAGTTGGGATACTAAGGTTGTGTTCCCCCTAATGTAGTAGAATGTATTGATATTGATATTGACTTCCGTTATTGATATGCAATTGGTTCGTGTTAACGTGTTATCCAATGTTTCCCAACACTTAGATGACGTATCCTCTTATGATTCTCCCGAATACTAAAGAGTCACAATTAAGAACACCCAATTTTTTGCCAAATTGAAATCGACTTATTCCTAAGTAATTTCATTAAACAAGAGTTATAGTCTTGGATTATTGTTATTTATCTCTACCAAACTCTATCTCACTTTTCCAAGATATGATAGCGTAAATTGGCACTCGTTAATGTTTGCAACCACTAACGATTAACTTAAGAACAAGAGACAAATAAATATCAAGTTTCTTTCGAAATTGAAATCAACATCAACCTTTTAATAACATTCCACCCATCTAGGGTTCACAACCTTAGCATTAGAATTTAGCTACACATGTTAAAAACTGAAGAACAAATAAACATAATTGACTTCATCTTACAACAATATTGACTTCTCTCTTTTGATCACCCAAAAATCTCTCTAGATGCGAAAATAACCGAAAGCGGTATTTTGCACTTTGAATTCTGACAAGTCTCTCTTCACACAACCCTAGAAAGGCTATTTATAGAGGCCTAAAAACCGAGGCGAGCAGAAATAACGTCTGACCTAGTTACCCGTCTGCAATCGCATTCCTGTCGCAGAACAGGAATGCGGTCCGCAGAGTCTTCACACTTTATCGCAGATCACACCAGAACTATTCCTTCTTATCGCATTTGAGAATGCGGTCCGCAGCGTGATTCTGCGATCGCAGAATGCGATTGCGATCCCCCTCTAGCTTTCATCTCAAACTTTGTCCGTGTCTGCGATGAAGATACGGTTAGCATTTCCATTATGCGGTCGCATTTGTGACCCCATTCTTACTTGAACTTTGGCTTGAAGTACTGTCTGCCTTTGCGATTTAAATGCTAATTCTGCGACTCGCATATCTACTTTGCGGTTGCAGAATTGCACCTGCTGTAATCTTGATCACTTTTCTTGCCTTTGGACGGCTTTTGGACTTCTCTTCACGCTTCTGGGTCTCTTCCATCCATGTACTGAAATTACACTAAAGCTAAGTAAATATCATGATAATTAACAGGTGGAACAAGCAATTTCTAAACAAATGGTATCAATATGTGCCGAAATTACCCGGCACATCAGTGCCCCACAAGCCAAAGATGCTATCCAAGCCATTCTTCATCATCAAATGATTTTGGACCCATGCCATGTCATTTGATGATAAAGAGTGGCTTGGGATAATTCAGTGGCGGTTACTTTATGTTTGTAGGGTAAGATATCCACTCTATATAGGTAATCGTATTTTTGGATAGGGTTTTATATAGAGAAGGGGACATATTCATTTTTGCAAGGGAAGAGGATGATGGAAATGGCTCAGACATATTTAGTAAATTGTTCCTCCTTCCGAAAGGATAGGATGGCTCTGATACCACATTATAGAGAACAAAGCAAGAGACTCCAGGAAACCAAACTAAATCATATATACGAAAGTTTCAGTCAATAACGATCCCACAAGTTGGCTACATCAGGCAAGCTATTTTCATCACTTTAGAGGACATATTATGAAGCCCTCTGTCTTAAAATAAATTATCCAACACAATCTAGAGCTTGACAAAGCATGCCGCAGATCCGATTTGATCACCGAATCAGGATTTTCCTGCCACACATCTAGGCGATGGAAAGGATCTAGGAGGTTCAGATGGCCAAGAATTCCAGATGGGAGATCAAGGTCCAGGAGACGCACAAAATATTTCAGACGAAGGAGGCCAGAAAATTTGCACAAAAGAACAGAAGCTTTATTTTCCACAAGATTGGACATTTTGCATGAAATTGTCCCCAATCGAGGAGATATGTCAAACTCCTTGAAGATATTAAACATTACACTGACATACATCTTGGAGAAGAAGATGACCTCGAGTCCATATTCTCTTTGGACGATGAACCCACTGAAGAAACTTTATTCTCTCTTGATATGCACGAAGATTATAGTGATGACCACTACCAAATTTCAGAATCAGCGGCTAAAGCCCGAGAGGATATCAACACTCTCATAGTCATCCCTCAGGTGGAACTCAAGGTTTATCCCATTATACAATATAGAGAACAGAGCAAGAGACTCCAAGAAAGCAAAATAAATCATAAATACGAAAGTTTCCCTACAAAGGAGATAGCTTCAACAATCTATAAGGGACGGCTTGCCAAGCTACACAAACAGTTAATTTGCTTATAGTCGCAAAATTTTTTCTACAAAGGGGCTGGCTTCAACAATGCATAAGGGACTGCTTGCCAAGCTACACAACTCAGAAAATTTTTGTACTATAACCAACTTTAGCTGTTATAACTCAGAAAACTTTCATACCACAATAAGCTTACTTTCTTAGAGTATTCGTACTCTATTTTCATACATGGATCGGCCTTTCCATCCATTAGAAAGAAAGAACAAGAGGAAAATTTAGAATGAACTCATATGTAATATATCACAAAGATTTAAAAGGTTACAAGATGATCCTACAACTACTACATGGCCTCCTTTATATAGGGCTAGTAGGTTATTACAAGACAAACTTATATTATAAACCTATCTTACATGGAAAACCTATCTATAAGTGGGTCCCTTTTGACATGTGAAGGACCTTAGTAAAAGTGACTAATACATACTAAAAAGCTTCTGAAAACATGTGAAATATACATGGTAAAGCATGTGAAAGTATGTGGGGTCATGTGAAATCATGTGAAAGTAGGTGATCCATGTGACGGAGCATGTGTAAGCATGTGAAAGTGGGGCCCGGATGGTATGAAAATATGTGAAATTTTGTCTTGGTATGGGTAGATGATTTTTTTAGAGTTTTTGGTAGGCAATGTGGGATTAGGGTGAGATAGCAGGGATTTAGAAGATTATCTTGAGTTGATTCTTTGGCTTTGTCTTTGTCTTCTAGGCATCTTTTCAAAGATCATGTATAGTAATGCTGGGAGCTTGATGATCCTACTTCACTATGTTCCTTCTCCTTTGGATTGAGAGATGTAATTCGTAACCTTAATCTGGAAATGACTTGAGTGATTTTTTCTTGGATGACTTCGTACGGGGTTTGGTATTCCTTTGCTACTTCTCGGACCTTTCCTAGTGAGGATGAGTACTGGAATATTCCATCTCGGCCAATCTTTTGGCCGTATTTCTCTTGGGATGCACCTATTTTGCTGGAAGATAATTCTTTGTGCTTCACTATATTCTTTTTCCATGGATAAAATGGACACGGAAAATTTTCACCCGACTGATACTTCTGCTTGCGCCTGGACCTTTTCATTAATAATCTTTACTGGCTTGTGGAACATGAATACCTTTGCTTTGTAGGAATCGTTGAAATATTTTATCCAATATCTTCGAGGATTGAACCATAATAAAAATACTTTAAGAGCAGGTTCAATGTTGTCAAAATCTTTAAAGACGTTGCACTTGAATCCCATGAAAATATAATACTGATAATATAAGTACCAGAAGAACCATAAAAGTTCCTGGGAAAAATCCTTGGCTTGTGCCATGAATATTTGGCAGAACGGATATTCTAGATTGACCCCATAAGGCTTAAGAATAAATCCTCCATGTTGCCAGAAAACCTGGAGCTCATAATAAGTTCTTCTTTCCATTATAATTGATGGATCAAAGGGATCCAAGAGGTTGAATAACTTTGGTGGATGATCCGTTGGCTTTAATGAACTTGTTCCTGGTACATTTGAAAACATGAAGATCTGGCTGATTAACTTTTGTTTTGATTTCATCTTTGCTGGGGAAAATATCTTTGAGAAAGAAAATCTGCGAGAATGTTATCCTTTCCTTTCAGGTGCTTGACTTGAAACTTGTATAGACAGAACCATTGGGCCCATGGGAGAATCTGAGGATTGGGAATAATTTTTGCATTTATCTGGATCATCTTTGGGAAGGCCTTCATATCCATTTCTATTAGAAATTCTGTATGAATCAGGAAAAAATTGAATTTCTTGATTCCATTCTTTACTACAAGAATTTCCTTGAAAGTGGAGTGATAATGTTGCTCGGTATCTTTGAACTTCCACTGGTATATCCACATATTTTCCTTTGGCCATCTTCTTCTTCGAATAGAACAACACTCCAATATTCGTTGCTGGCATCAGTTTGCAGTATTTTCTTACCTTTTGAATGGACGTCGAGAGATTTGACGTCTTTAGATATATCTTTTATTTTCTTGACTGCTTCATCTTGTTCCTTTCCCCATGATGGAGCATTTTTCCTGAGCATTTTTGTGAGCAGAGAAATGCATGTAAAGATATTTAGGATGAAATCCCTTACATAATTTACTATACCTAAGAACTGTTGGATCTGCTTTCTGGTGAGGCTAGTATCTGGAAATTTGAGCAGTTCCTGACATATATGTGGTCCCGGACGGTATGCACCTTGGACAAAGTGCATTCCGAGAAAATCAATCTCTTGTTGAGCAAAAAGCATTTTTTTTGCTGAGAGCATGATCCTATACTGTGTTACCAATGCCTTAAATTGACGGAGCAAGTTCACATGTTCCTCTAATGTATCACTAAATAATAGGATGTCATCAATGTAAACTAAAGAGGTGTGGAGGATGGGCTGGAATATTTTTATCATGGCTTTTTGGAATAAGGAGGGTGCACTTTTTAATCCGAAGGGTGATAAGTGGGGATTTTGACTACTTATTAACGCCTTTTTAGCTTTTATTTTAGTCTAAACGCATTGAATTGTATTTCTGAAACTAATGAAATATTGCAAAATTGCAGGAATGTTGGAAGCCGGGCTCCCGGGATGTATATCTGTCTTAAAAAGGAGCAATGCAAGCTCAAAGCAATAAAAGGCACAGAAGCACACAATGTGCGGTCCGCAGAAGAAATTGCAGACTACAAAATTTCATCTGCGGCCAAAAAAAAAAAAAAAAAATATTTAGCAGGCATTTGTGCAAATTACGGACTGCACATGAATTGTGCGGCCACAATGCTGGGCTAAGCGTCGAAGATTAGAGAGCATGCAAAAAGACCAAGTCCAGAGCTTCAGTGAATTGCGGACCGCAAAAGATTTGTGCGGCCGCAAAAGATTTGTGCGGCTGCAGAAGATTGTCTTGCGGCTGCAATCCTAGTACTGGACCGCAGAAGAGCTACCTTGCGGCCGAAGTCCAGAAATGTGCGGTCGCAGATGAATGCCTTGGAGACACAGTGCAGAAATGTGTGACCGCAGAACTCCTACTCCTGCCTAGATGAAGAAATTTGCGGACTGCACATGGAATTGTGCGGTCGCAGAACCTCCCGAGAGGTATTTTTGTTCGAGATTTTTAGCCTTGTATAAATAGACGAGTTTCACAAAATTAGGTTAAGTTTGAACCTCTGCAATTACTGTAGCCGTTTTTCCTTTGCCATTTTTCGAAGTTTACTTTGCTTTGGTGTATTTTACAATAGATTTAATCATTTTAAGCTTTCATAGTGAGTTTAATTAGTCTTTGTTCTCTATTTTCTTCAAACCCAAGTATGAGTAGCTAGATGTTTACTAGAGTTTTGACCCAACCCTAGTGTGTAAACCTTATGGGTATCTAATTTAGTGCTTGTTTATGACTGGGTGTTTATTATTTAGCTTAGTTCATGCTTTAATTGTGGAATTAATGTTTGCAAACATTAGTTCATGTCTATTTGACTTAGTCTCTACTTGAGAAAGAAAGACCTAGTCTAGGATAACTTAGCTAACAAGGAATTGGGTCAATCAAGAGATTGATTAACCCAATTAAAGGGTTCAACCTAGAGATAATAATAACCCGACTTGAGCTTTTATTAACTGTTTTGTGTGATACCCATTTGCTCTTGAGAAAGCCAAATTGGGCAAAACCACTCTCTGACCGAGAGGTATTGAGCAGGTAATTTAGAGTTAATAGCTATAATACACCCCAATCAATAAAACAAGCATTAAAGTCCCTATTAGGCAAACACCTAGGTAATGGTCACAGTCTTAGGCTTTTTATCAATTTGAAAAAACCTCAAAAACAATTATCTCTAGTCTTCTCTCTTTATTTTGCAATCTTTAGAGTAAAATTAGAAATAAAAAAAAAATCTTTGGGTGGGAGTGCAATCTAGATAATTCAATCACTCACATTGAAATATTTACCCCTAACTGCCATCTTAGCTCCCTGCGGATTCAACCCCAACACTTAGTTGGGTTTTTATTATTGCAAACGAGCGATTCATACCTATTTTGAGGTGTGCATTTGGACGAGATCAAGTTTTGGCGCCGTTGCTGGGTAGTTGAAAACGGTGTTAGCTATATATTTGGGTGTATTTTTGGAATATCTTCTTTTTCCGTGTTACTAACTTGTTTGAGAAATCGTAAGTACAACCATGGCAAACAATGAGCTCGAAAATATTGCTTTGGGGGATGTGGACGTCGAGGATGACCAAGTGGATGAGGTTCCTCTTGAACCTCAAGCCAATAGAAGAGGCCGAGTGCCCCATGACAATCTGCCCGTTCCACCCCCACTTCCACCATGAGCGGTTCCACACCGGGTGTTACCCAATGAAGGATATGCTAGTGTAATAGTCCCTCCCTGTATTAGGGCGGAAAACTTTCAAATCACCAATGTCATGCTCACTTTGCTAGAGCAACGAGGTTTCT
Source organism: Nicotiana obtusifolia (assembly GCA_002018475.1). Classification (NCBI taxonomy): domain Eukaryota; kingdom Viridiplantae; phylum Streptophyta; class Magnoliopsida; order Solanales; family Solanaceae; genus Nicotiana; species Nicotiana obtusifolia. The sequence goes on from MCJB01020407.1 coordinate 38,445, forward strand.
TCACCGGTGCTCCAATTCAAAATGCATACAAACATTTGAAAGGGTTTGTGGACATTTGTTGGAGGAGCAAACAAACAAATGTCTCCTAGGATATGTTGGGGTTAAGGCTTTTTCCCTTCTCTCTACGGGGGAAAGATTTAGATTGGTTGGAACGTTGCCGAACCATTCCATTCACACTTGGGATGAGTTGGCGAAAAAGTTTATTTCCAAGTTCTTCTCTCTGGGGCTCATGGCTACACTTTGGGATGAGATTTTGGCATTCAAGCAAGAGCCAAATGAACCATTAACGAGATATGAGAGCACTATAGAACAATGGTTAAGGAATATCCCAACAACGATATGACGGAGAATATGATTCAACAAACTTTTTATCGTGGGATCAACACAACCAACCAATGTGTAGTGAATCAACTTTCCAGTGGGAACTTCATGACTACGTCTTATGCGGAGGCGTGTGGGATTTTAGATGAAATGGCGAAAACATCATCGGGATGGCAATCCTGGGCTAATGTTCCACAAGGTGATCCCAACGTGATTCACCTTCACAAAAATTGCATGACCATGGACAAGCCATTGCCGAATTGACTACCACCATGAATCAATTAGCAAAGGCTCAACTTCAACAAGTGCAAAATCCTAAGCAAGTCAATGCCATGGAGGGAGTGAACATGATGGTGAACAAAAGAAGGACCAAGGGTACGCAAGTGCAACATCGAGTGGAGAATTATGTGCAAGAGGATAGTGGGTTTAATCAAGAAGATTCTTACAATGAACAGGAAGAGGAAGTGCAATATGTGAACATTTCTCCAGGGCAACGAAACAATTTACATGGCCCAAACCAACAACAATAGCGACCTCAAAACAATCAAGGCAATTGGAATTCTAACAACCAAGGAAATTGGAGTGGCAGAAACAATCAAGGGAATTAGCATAATAACAACAATCAAGGAAATTGGAGTGGCAATTACCAAGGAAATTGGGGGGGGGGGGGGGGGGAAAAA